>JAYEPQ010000006.1:49807899-49967278 GCA_036321105.1 Dracaena cambodiana
TTTTCCCGCTAGCTCACGTAACTTTTCCTGAGCTGGCGACTCACCTACAGTAATCATATATATATATATATAATGGAAAAAAAAAAAAGTCGAATGCTTCTAAAGCGGATTTGGATGATGAGTATTAACTTATAGCCTTTTTGTCATAAAAAAGGAATTATAAATAGATCAATTATTTGCAGATAATTTTTTGTATTATGTGTTGTCTGACTAAATGCATCGACATTTTAAGACAGTAAGACTCCAATACCTTTGCTTGAGCCCACGATGGATCGATGCTTGAACCTTACAAGCACTCTGATACACGTATTGCATCCCAGAAATTGTTCGATTTTAACTCATAATTGTTAGAATTCATAACACGCACATTGCCCCAGCCTGCATGAAAGGGACGTTTGGGCTGGACTGCTAAAACATAGTTGTCGGGCCGTATACTAGCGGGCCAAGCAGCGACCTATAGAGCACATACAAACCGACGTATGTCTCGGGCGTAGTACATACGCGTCGAATACTCGTACTTGTATATAGTGACGGCGATCAAGAGTCCTCAGGAGCAGCGAATTCGAAAAAGGTGAATTCTTTTTCCCTCATTTTTGAATACTTACATCGTTGTCCCTTTCTCCTAATCTTTTTCTTTGTTCTTGTACTTTTTTTTTTCCAGGCATAATGCTAGGGTTGAGGAATTGGCCGCGACCGGAGCTAGGGTTTAGAGTTTGTACCTCGTATTTTGGTAATATTTTCGTATTTCTCACTTCGTTTGCACAATAGTGATTAGTGACATATAGTACTTTCAAGTTGATGGATATAGTTTCGTCAGAATAGAAATTTGGGCAATAATTCGTGGAACTTAGCTATATGGAAAAAAGAAGATTTTTTGTTGTTTCATCTTACACAAGTTTACATGTTCGGCTGTTTGTGTGCAATTTCAGCCAGTTTGCAATAAATTAGTCTACTTGATTTGGGACCTAAAGTGGGACCACACCCTGATACCACTAGTTGGGGGAGAAATAGGAGGTACAAATACTTAAAGAACTAATTTGATTTAAAAATTTAAGCTTATAGTTACATTATAGTTACAGGCTCCAACTCTATATTTAAGCCCATAATTTTTTTTTGTTCTATCCGACGTTAGACTAAACTTCCTAACACCTTCTAGGTCCAAACTGAGATGAGTTTTGCTTGAAAATAGCCTATAGGTGAGCAATCATTGTTTGCAATTTTGAATCAATTCTTCTTTTATCGATGTCATGAACATACATTAGCTAATTTTGCTTCTTAATAGTCAACACCTTATGAAATTAGTGAGAATTACTTCAGGTATATAAGTGTACAATTTACAGAATTTCAAATTGAAGCTGAGAGAGGTTACTAGAGATTGCATAGGATGTAAAGGCTAATCATGATAATCGATTACCGTTACAAGGATCCAGATGTTGGCTAGAATTCTGGTTGTTGTTTCTGCTTAGGCTGCATATTTTGACCTTCTTGGCTGTTATGTATAACTTTTATCATATGTCACGGGACCAAGTAGAGATTTTGTGTTATGTGGAGGATAACTCCCACTGTCTCCCCTAAATAGGGAGTTTGGTTGCAGACATGCAATTTCCTTTACAAGTCTCCTCAAGTTTATATACAAATTCAGCTAGTAAACATGTAGATGATCATGTAAGTTTGAAATCAGTTTTGTTAAAAAAAAAAGTTTAAAATCAGTAGACCACACAGAAATATCAACGCATTCGATCCTCTTGAATTTTCTACCTTTTGTTATTAGAGTCTATCTTCAGTTAGGGTCAACTTTACGGTTTAACCATGTAGGTCTTCTCAGTCTGTGGACTTCATGGATACCTTAGGGAGGATTGCCAATCATGAGCTCGTTTCAACTTGAGACTTGCTGAGCCTGCTGGGCAGAGGGCTCAAGTGGATCTGTCCCTAGGTGATGTATCAGCCAAAAAAAAAAAAAATTTTTGTAGGTATGGGGAGATGTTGTGACGCAATTCTTGAACCCACCATCTTTGCCCATAAAAACTCTTATTTTAGACCTTTGAAATTAATTTGAATAGTGAAATTTATTTATTAACATTATGGTTAGTTGTTGTAATGCAATTCTTTCGTGCAACTGATAATATGCTAGCTGTAAGAGTGCAACCCAATATACGAGGTCCCACATTGTAGGTATGGGGAGGTTATGATGTATGCAACCTTACCTATGCTTTAGAGAGAGGCCGCCAGGTTTTGATACTGGGACCTGCAAGTCCCGATGGAACAACCTTACTGTTGCTCCATGACCACCCTTTTGCTAATATGCTAGCTATAACATCTTAAATCAACCTTCTCCATGGCAAATCTTTTATCTTGGCAGCAAATTACTGTGGCAAGTTTATGGAAGAGGTGACCATGATGGTATAATCTGTGACTAGGAATTGCAGCTGGAATCATATATAGAGTCTTGAAGTTTTAGAATCTGCTTGGATCAGCCAAGGACAGAAACTCTTGATGATCAAGTTTTATAATCAACTAAATGGTAGGCTGTTATCAGGCTGCCATTGGATGCTTACTCCAGCCTCCCTCTGATGTGCATTCTTATCTCAGGGTTCTAGGATTCAAACACTGGATCACTCCTTTTCTTGAATGAATCATCTATAACTATTGCCTATAAGACCTTTTTAGTGGAAAATTCTTTCTTGGTTATGTGCATCTAGATTGTTAATAATAAAATTCAATAACAAACTGATGCTTAGGTCATTGTTAGTTTTCTTTGTTGTGTATTTTTGGTTTAAATGTTTATAGTTCTATTATCAACTTGTTAATAGAACGCGGAGGGCTTCTACCCGCCGTATTTTCTCAAAAAAAAATATATCTGAAATCTGGTAGTGAATATTATGGATACAGTGTGAGCAAAACTTTGTTAGTTGTTAGTTAAACTTTATTCATAATTTAAATATCAAGTTGCATCCATAGCGAATCAAGTATATTAAATTGGTCATTGCACGTTGCATATAGCTCATACGTAGAGCAGCCCTAATAGGGCGAAGGTCAATGGGAGGAGGAACCTTGAAGTATATTGAAATGGTCATTACATGTTCACATATAGCTCATGCATCACAACGTATTGACATAGCTCATATAAATTTCATTAGTAGATCAATAGAGTTTAATGCACTGGTAAAGGTAATACGAAGATGCACAATGTCATTACCAGAAGGGCACCTCAGAGCACCCCTATTTCTACGATAAAATAAAATTCATTTCAGATCAAATCATTAAGTTTGAGCCGCTCTGACTGACAGGAGCTAATGATGATGCAATGCAGGCATGCCATTGTAGAAGAGTTGGCTGGGTTGGTGTCACAGTGCACACATGTGCTCGGAATGAAGCAGAGCTTAGCAAATGTTTGCAAGAGTGGAAAAACTTAAAAGTTAATGTCACCGGGTCAGTTTGTGATGTAGCATCTCGAGCTGAGCGAGAGAGACTAATGGCAACTGTTGCGCTGATATTCCATGAGAAGCTGAATATACTGGTAAAGCTTTTCCTCCCTTTGTTAGAAAACACATTGGTGAAATTTTTTCCCCGGAAACTATTGTTAAACATTAACTGCATAAAGTAGCTTAAGTAATAACTAGAACAAAGCGCAGCTGCAGGGCATGAGCTTACGGCAAAATGGATTAATCATAATTACAGATTAAATCTCTTATCTTTGTTAGCTTAGTAATAATGATATATATATTTTTTTAATCCTAGCTGTAGTTTCCCTTGTCATTGCACAATCTTAACTAATTAAGAGGATTATGAACTGGGAACTGACATAATGTTGTGTTATCCCTTCTCTAGATTAATAATGCTGGGATAGGTTTTCTGAAACCAACTACTGAGTGCACTGCCGAGGACTACTCATTCCTCATGGCTGTGAACTTCGAATCAGCTTTTCATTTGAGCCAGCTAGCACACCCTATCCTGAAGGCATCAGGCACAGGCAGTATTATAAACATCTCCTTTGTATCTGGGCTAGCAGCTTCTGCTGGGTTGTCTATCTATTCAGTAGCTAAAGGTACAGCTAGGGGAAAGGGTTATTTAATTTCTTAAGCATGGTTGGAGGATTATAATTGAATAGTGCTCAGCTCTCAACTAGTCATGGTAAACCTTTTGTTTGTTTTATTTTCTAAAGGAGCAATTAATCAGCTTACAAAAATTTGGCCTGTGAGTGGGCAAAAGACAATATCAGAACCAATTGCATTACCCCAGGACTTACCAGAACCCCACTTTCACAATCGGTAAGATCTTGAGATAGTTTCTTTGTTTTATGTACATTCGTCGACTCCAGATAGAGGATAGTCATAGTTGGGGTCTAGATGAACCAAATACCCCTATTTCTTGAACTGACACAATTTTGCTTCTCCAATAGTTACTAGATGATAAGAATGCTTGGGCTGTACATGTTGCTCGCATTCCGCTTGGACGCAATGGAGAACCGGAGGAGGTAGCATCTCTAGCTGCATTCCTATGCATGCCATCTTCTTCGAACATTACTGGACAAGTCATATGTGTTGATGGAGGACGGACGGTAAATGGCTAACATGATGAAGCTTTTTCTGTTTGATTGGTTTGAGTCTTGATCATCAAATGGTTGTACAATGTTCTTATGGAAATTAGTTCTGCTATTTGCGTTGTTATGTACTATGTTCAGTGTTTTAAATATCGGCCGATATACCGGTATATCGGCCGGTATATCGGTAATTTTGAAGAAACGAGACGATATGGAGAATTTTTTATCGGGTATCGTTTTGGACCAGTATGAGCCGATATATCGGCCACGTGGCGATATATCGGCCGGTATCGATATTATCCAATACCGGCCAGTATTGGATAATATTGGTTATTGGGTTTTGGTTACGGGTTAAACCCGTTAACCCGTTAAAATCAGACCCGTTAAGCAATAAAACGGGTCGAAAGGGGGAAAATTTTTATTTTCTTTCGCGTTTTCTCTCTCTTTCTCTCCCGGCGATCCGAGCTCTCTCTCTCCGCGACAAAACCCTAATCCCAAATACCCACAAATCAGCCATAAATCTTCTCCGATTCTTCTTCTTCCACTCTCTGGCTCTCTCTCTCGTTCTCTCCCCGCGTTCGTCGGCCGATCGAGCCGAACGGAGCGAACCCGAACCCTAATTTCCCAATCCATCAAAAAATCTCTCGTTTTCTTTCTATCTTTCTTCTCCGCTCTCTGATAGCTCTTCTCCTACTCTGCGAGTCTTCGAAGAGTGCTCGCCGTTCTCCAGTGGGGCAGTCGCCGCTGGCCAGGTAAGGTTAGTTTGCTTTTTTATGTTAATTTGATTTAGAGTTACAAATTTCGTCAATTTCTTTTATAATTGTGCTATTTAGGTTTAATTGATTGCGATTTATGTTAGATTTTTTTTTTTGGTGTAATTTGAGGGGAATTGCTAAGTTGACGCACTGTTTATTGGCGGGTAGTCTACAGTGAGTAATCGAATCACTGATTCACACTGAATCAGTGATTCGGTTCACTGATTCACACTGAATCAGTGAATCGAATCACTGATTCAGTGTGAATCAGTGATTCAAGAAATAATTTTGTGTGTATGAGTTTCATACTAGTTAAAATTTGTTAATTTGAGTATTTACTATTTATAGATTCACTACTTCTTAGGTTTACTGTTGTAGATTTACTGTGTATGATTCACTGTTGCAGATTTACTGTTTCATGCAACAGAATCTTGTCATTATTCTAATTGTTATTGCAAATTTACTGTTTTATGTATGAGTTTCATGCTAGATTTATTGTTGTTGTGCATGTGGACTGTATCCATATATGTTTTTTTGTGGATGTGTTGTTGAAAAAAAAAACAAAATTTGATAAAGAAAATCTACTAGTTAGCATGATGACTTACTGGTTTGCAAAAAATTGAGTTTTCTGTTAATTTTATTCACCAAGTCCCATACCCACCATCTTATTCTTCTTTCATTTTACTAAACAACAACATCAACTTATTTTTCTTTATTTTATGATTGTATTTCGCTCTGTCTCTGTGCATATGCGAACGTTTTAAACGATATCTGCAAATTCGTAAGTTGAATGTAAATAAATCAATGTAAGTGCTATAAACTCATTTTATGCGTTTTATTATGTTCTATATAGCCAATTATATAATTATTCTTTAACTGGTATGACACCGATATGACACTCCGGTATTTAGGGTCATATCGCGATATCCCACCCGGTATCCGGTAACCGGTATGCAATTTGACTGACCGATACGAGACCGGTATCCGATATTTAGAACACTAACTATGTTACTAATGCTATTATGAATCTCTTGATCAGTCAGGATTTGTGGTATTTAAAAACATAGCTGGATTCTAGTTTTTATGTTCATCTCTAAATCATAGCTTGCATCTGGTCATGCACAACTATGATTGTTAGTACAACGACCAATAATAAATACAGTAATATCATGAATGAAAATCAGTGTCATAGTGTCAAATAAAATTTTATATATATATATATATATATATATATATATATATATATATATATATATATATAACAGTGAAAATGTCTCATGTATTAATCAATTTACATGTCATATTTATAATTGTTTAGTTAACAATATTTTAATTATGGTATTAAGAAAGTCAGGATAATGTAAAATTGACTGGTCTAAATGCTTCTCCATTAACTCTCTGAAAAATGGTACAGTAGTTTGATTAGAGCTCCTGATCCACCCAAAAAAGGAAAACGGTGACAATATTGGTTGAAGCCTATTCCAAGCCGTCTCATAGAAAAAATAATAGCAAGTTGCTTGGAGCAAACCCCAATCATCCCGTATGGAAAATAATGGCAAGTTGGTCGGAGCTTATCGCAAACCTTCTCGTATAAGAAAGAGTGTCAATATTGATCAGATTCTATCTCGACCCTTCCGTATGGGAAACAGTAGCAAGTTGTTAGAGTCTATTTCGAACCCTTCCGTATGGAAAATAGTATACAATTAAAATTAGCCATCAAATTAAATCAATCCATAGTTTTTCCAAAAACCTAGTACTCATTCTGTTCAGTTTAAGCTTTTAGTCAATTTCAGTACAGTAAGTGAATTGACGATAATTATTAGATTTAGAAACAATTCAGTAATAATCGGTAAATAAAATACAGTAGTTTAATAAATTTATCAACAATTACACACTATATCTCTTTAACAATTTCAGGATCAATTAGTATTGTATCAAATATTAGTATAGTGTATCATGATAAACAATTTACTTGAAAATTTGGGTTAAAATACACAAGCAATTAAATAATCAGGTTCAGTAAATGGTTCCAGTATTTTATTCATTAATTATGCTTTCATATTAGCTACAATTAATAATCTCTAATAAAATTATTAATTAAACACTTTGTGCAATCTCTTGTATTGTGCATGAGTGCTGACTTTGATCAAGTTTTCGAAGGTCTTAGAGTTAAAAAAGTGGAAAATACCAAAATTGTATAAATTGAATTATTTTTCAAATAAGACTAAAATCAACTTATTTAAAGGTCTAAATCAAAGGTTATTATCAAAACACCGAGAGGATATACAAGTGACAACACCCTAGTATTTGCACAACAACGACTATAAACCGATTTTGATAAGTTTATTATTAGAATTTCAGAAAATAATTTAAATAAGAATTGTATGGTTTTTAATTATCTTTCAAACAAAAAATAATCTAACTTAATTAGATTGGGAGTTCAATAGATATGACTATTTTAGTAAATATTCATGTGCTAAATAATAAGAAATCTTTTTAAGAATCATTATGTATATACAAAGCTTGTTTGTTAAGAGGAGTATCAAGAAGAAGAAACACTATAAGGTGGATGGGAAGGATGGGAGGAACCACAAGATCAATAAGGGAGAGCAGGCGACATCCTGAACATGGAGGAATTGACTCCATCATGGACAAAGAAAGGTGGTTCTTTTCAAGTTGAAATTGTTGTAATGAAAATATTGTAATGCTAACTAATATAGCCTCATGTAGTAGAGGTAGACCTAGACTATCATATATGTAATAAACTTTTTTCGTTAAAAACTATTTAATGAAACATGGGGGATATGCCCACCGGATTATCTAAAAAAAGAATCATTATGTATGATTGAACAATAAGATCATATTAAAAAACAACAAATTAGAACATAAAAATGTATTATCTAGCAAGATTACAGTGAGTTAAAAAACTAACATGGTCTTGGATGATGAAGGATCTAAGGATGCAGTGTCGAAGTGTGTCGAAAATGCTAAATTTTTATCTAAGGCTGAAATCCTCCTTCTCTTCCTCTTCTCTCTAATCTCTGCATTTTTTTCTATGTTGGAAATCAAAGAAGTTGCAGTACTCCTTTATAGGAAATTAGGAATCCCAATTTGATTCCATTATCTTTTAGAGGAAGGTCCAATAGAATTTAGTTATGTTAACCCAATCTAATATAGAATCTTATTAGTTATTGAAAACCCAATTTATTGAAAACCCAATTTAAAGCAGGTCTTAATAACTAGATAGGAGTCAAGTCTATTTTAATTAGTCTAATCATTTTATTAACTCAACTAAATAGCTAACTTAATTGGTTTGAGTTTGGGTTAGATTTTATAAGATCATGAGTTCAATTCATATTATCATCTAATTAATTAAATTAACTATTCAACTCTTCATTTTATCTTATTCTATTTAAAATTAAAAATTACATATTTCCAATAATCAGAAAAATCATATTGCAAAAGTGGATATCACAGGTAATGAGGTTGCATGGTGTCCCAATTAACATTGTGTAAGATCAAATATCTGGTTCAAGTCATTTTTGGAAGAACCTGTAAGAACCTTTAAGACAGTTAGAAAACGAAGTTAGAGTTCAGTAGTATTTATCAACTAGACATAGATGGCCAGTCAGAGAGCACTAATCAGATGTCAGAGAATATGCTGAGAGGTTGTATGCTCGATTTTGGAGGCTTCTGAGAGAGTCACCTATGTCTTATGCAATTCGCTTATGTAGATACATTAAAAAAAAAATGGGTGCGTCGCGGATGCACCCGCGGGTGGCAACCCGCGGGAGCACTCCCGCGGGTGGGCACCCGAGAGAGCCCTCCCGCGGGTGTCACCTGTGGGAGCAATCCTGCGGGGTGGCACCTACGGGAGCAACCCGCGAGTGCTACCGCGGGTGGGCACCCGCAGGTTGCTCCCATAGGTGCCACCCCACGGGTTGCTCCTACAAGGTTGCCCACTTCTGTGTTTAGATCATATTTTTGACTCGGATTTTTAGGAAATAATTGGCATAGATTCGACCGGGATTTGAGCCAGATTTAAAGTCTCCTCAATCTATAAAAAACGAGAGCAGAGTTCAGCAAAGAGGACTTTTGGAGAGTTTGGGGGAGAATCCAGAAAATGGGAGCTTCCTTCCAGAGTTTGCAAAAAAGAAAGCTGATCTTCTTCTTTCGGTCGGACCATCAACGGAGTGCGTTAGCGAGGCTCTATCGCTACCAAACCCACAATTAAAAAAGGGAATACATTAATTTTTCCTATTCTTGTGATCACAAAAATTTTGTAATTCAAATCTTTTGCTGTAAATAAAAAATTTGCAATGGAAGAAAAATTTACTTTTTTGAGCGAACAAAAATTGGCGACCATAGTAGGAACATCTCTGTTCACGACAGATAATTTGGTGGCGCAGTCCGACCTAGTACCTATCGATATCGGTTGTTGAGATGCTGGTAGTAGAAGTTGACTAACAAAAATATGAGAAATTCCTCTCTTCCTTTGATTCGGAGCCTAGGTGTCATCATCGGGCGACGATTAAGAAAGATGAGACGTCATCGCCCACCGAAATTGAAAAAGCGTCATTGCCTATCAGTACTTATGAAGTGTCATCGCCCGTAAAGACTAAAACTCATGAGGCGTCATCGTCCATTAAAACTGACAAGACATTATCGTCTGTCAAAAAGCATATGGCATCATCGCCCGCTCCAAAATCAAACCAAACTCTAACCCGCTCCCAAAAGAGGAATCAAAGGCGTAAAGCCCAACGGGCACGCCTCAACAGTACACGAGGGACAGTTTTTGAAAAATCACAGTAAAAAAAAATCTATCCAGAAAACCCCATGCAGGTAGCAAAGATGAGCGGAGCCCCACGGGCGGCATCCCGTGGATGCAAATCCGTGGATTGCATCTTGCGGAGACAATCCCACGGGTGCAAACCCGCTGTTGCAACTACGGGTTGCATCCTGCGGGAGCAATCCCGCGGGTGCAAACCCGCAGTTGCAACTGCGGGGATGCTCCCGCGGGTGCAACCACGGGTTGCATCCCGCGGTAGCAATCCCGTGGGTGCAAAACCGCGGTTGCAACTGTGGGTTGCATCCCGTAGGTTGCACTCCGCAGAAGCAACTGTGGGTTACATTCAGTGAATTTGACTCTCAGCCTCCATTGTGTGCAACTGTGCTTGTCCGTGTCTCTTCAGGCACACATATGGTGAGCACACAGCACACCGAATTTTTTGGTCACCCTGTCAGGTGTTCCCTCTTGTTCCTCTACAAATACATTTAAAGATGTGCTATTCTGGACGCACATCTTCAGATGATGAAAATATTGCTGATAAAACTCACGAATATCTCCTGAAGTGTATTTAGAGGAGCGCAGGGCCCGCACAACTACGCAGGCCAGCACGCACCCAGAAGATCCTACAAAAAAATTGGAGATAGTTCCGATGCTGGAAAAATACTTGGCCTTGGAATTTTACAAGCAAATTAGTACTATGAACGGAGCTTGCGATGTAAGAGGCATCAGATTGCAAATGTAAATGAGAATAAATCTCAAAATCTAAGGGAGTATCTCACTCAGAAGAGAAGCGCCTCCCAACCCACTCTTCACTGCCAATGTGAACGGTTGATTTCAGCCGTTCTGTCAAATTGTAAATGCAAATCAAGACCATCTATTTTTGACCAGATTACTAAGCCGAAAAGAAGACGGATGGTGAAAAAGGTATACTCCGGTACCGATTTGCCCGCTGCCTCCCATATGGTTAGTAAAGGCAAAAAAGTTGTCGAAAGCGACTTTTCAGATAAGAAATTCACTCCAAGATTAAAAGGAGTGTCTGTCGTGTATCGGCACATTCAGATTAGGAGAGAAGTTGCTATACTATTAGATTATAAAAAGTTCGCTGGAGGATCTGATAAGGAGGAAGACAAAGACAAATGTGTTCGCAAATATCTAATGGTATAGCAGCTCCTCTCCAAGCCCGAGTGTGCCGATACACGCCCTCTGGCTCGACAGACACTCCTTTTAATTTTGGAGTAATTCCTTATCTGAATAGTTGCTTTCGGCAACTTTTTTGCCCTTACTAACCATATGGTATGAGGCAGCATGCAAATCGATTCCGGAGTATACCTTTTTCACCGTCCGTCTTCTTTTCGGCTCGGTAATCCGGTCAAAAATGGATGGTCTTGATTTGCATTTACAATTTGACAGAACGGCTGAAATCAATCGTTCACATTGGCAGTGAAGAGTGGGTTGGGAGATGCTTCTCTTCTGAGTGAGATACTCCCTTAAATTTTGAGATTTATTCTCATTTACATTTGCAATCTGACGCCTCTTGCATCGCAAGCTTCGTTCATAGTACTAATTAGCTTGCAAAATTCCAAGGCTAAATATTTTTCCAGCATCGGAACTATCTCCAATTCTTTTGTAGGATCTTTTGGGTGTGTGCTGACCTAAGTAGTTGTGCGGCCCCGCACGCCTCTAAATTACACTTCCGGAGATGTTCGTGAGTTTTATCAACAATATTTTCATCATCTGAAGATGTGCGTCCAGAAGAGCACATTAGCACATCTTTATATGTATTTGTAGAGGAACAAGAGCGAACACCTGACAGGGTGACCAAAAAATTCAGTGTGCGTTGTGTGCTCACCGTATGTGTGCCTGAAGAGACACGAGCAAACGCAGTTGCACACAATGAAGGCTGAGAGTCAAATTCACTGAATGTAACCCGCGGAGTGCAACTTGCGGGATGCAACCCGCGAGAGCATCCCGCGGTTGCACCCGCAGAATTGCTCCCGCGGGATGCAACCCGCAGTTGCAACCGCGGGTTTGCACCCGTGGGATTGTCTCCACGGGATGCAATCCGCGGGTTTGCATCCACGGGATGCCACCCGTGGGGCTCCGCTCATCTTTGCTATCCGCATGGGGTTTTCCGGATAGATCTTTTTTGACTGTGATTTTTCAGAAACCGTCCCTCCTGTACTATTGAGGCATGGCCGTTGGGCTTTACGCCTTTGATTCCTCTTTTGGGAGTGGATTAGAGTTTGGTTTGATTTTGGAGCGGGCGATGATGTCATATGCTTTTTGACAAACGATAACGTCTTGTCAGTTTTAACGGGTGATAACGCCTCATGAGATTTAGTCTTTACGGGCGATGACGCCTCATAAGTACTGATAGGCGATGATACCTTTTTATTTTCGGTGGGCGATGATGCCTCACATTTCTTGATCATTGCCCGGCGATGACGCCTAGGCTCCGAATAAGAGAAAGAGAGGAATTTCTCATACTTTTGCTAACCAACTTCTATTACAGCGTCTCAACGTAGGTCGGACTGCGCCACCAAATTCTCTGTCGTGAATAGAGAGGCTCCCACTGTGATCGCCAATTCTTATTCTTGTTCGCTCAAAAAAGTGAATTTTTCTTCCATTGCAAATTTTTTATTTATAGCAACAAAATATTAGAATTACAAAATTTTTGAGATCACAAGAATATGAAAAATTAATGTATTCTCTTTTTTTAATTGTGAGTTTGGTAGCGATAGAGCCTCGTTAACGCACTCCGTTGACGGTCCGACCGAGAAGAAGAGGATCAGCTCTCTTTTCTGCAAACTCTAGATGGAAGCTCCCATTTTCTGGATTCTTCCCCAAACTCTCCAAAAGTCCTCTTTTCTGAACTTCGCTCCCGTTTTTTATAGATTAAGGAAATTTCAAATCTGGCTCAAATCCCAGTAGAATCTGTGCAATTATTTTCTCAAAATCCGTGTCAAAAATATGATCAAAGCACGGGAGTGGGTAAACTTGTAGGAGCAACCTGCGGGGTGGCACCCATGGGAGCAACCCGCGGGTTGGCACCCGCGGGATTGCTCTCGCGGGTGACACCCGCGAGAGTGCTCCCGCGGGAGGGCTTCCGCAGGTGTCAACCCGCGGGAGTGCTTCCACAGGTGCATCTGCGACGGCACTCATTTTTTTTTTTAATGTATCTACAGCTTACCAACAGTTACCAAGTAAGTATCAAGATGACACCTTTGGGGCACTTTATGGAGGAAAGAGTAGACTGCCAGTCTATTGAGAGAATATTTTAGAAAGGAAATTTATTGGATCAGAAATGATTATTTATATAGTGGACAAGGTTAATTTGATTCAACAGTGCTTGAAGAAGTGTAAAATATTTGGTATCGATTGTTAGAGTTTCGAATTTAGTTTACCTGACGATTTGCTTGATACGAGAAGTTGTTCATTTTGACAACAGTGGGAGGTTGAGCTCAAAGTTTTATTGGACTATTTAAGATCGTTGTGCGAGTAGGCTAAGTTTCTTGCGTTGGCTCTACTGCTATCTTTGGTGAGAGTGCATAATATTTTCCATATCTCGCATCTAAAGAGATATGTCCATGATAAGACTTACATTCTGGACTATTTATAGATCAAGATTGGACCAGAACTTTCTTATCTAGAACAGTCAGTGGCCACTTTGGATTGTATAAAGAAAATTTTGAAGAACTAAATAATTCCATTGGTATTGGTTTCTTTGAACCGTTGGATAATTTGAGAAGTTACTTTGAACTATCGAATAACTCGAGCAAGAAAAGGATATGTGGAGCGGTTTCCACCTCAAGGTATAAAAGATTTTCTTATATTACTTCAGTTTTAGATCAAATTGGAAACAATTTTTTTTATAAATAGAGTACAATGTAACGCCCACCCCATCTTAATAATATTATGATTTTATAAAGGAATTACTATATAAGAAATGCTAGCTCATGTAAGTTTTGTGAGTTGGGAGCGAAAAAATAAAAATAATAATCTTATTAATTTTTTCAAAAAAATTTTAGGATCATAATCTCTACCTTCTTAGTTTCTTTAGAATCAAATTTAATAGGTTTGAATATTTTTTGTCTTTTCATTAAGTGGATACAAATGTTAAATTTACTGAAACCGTAAGTTTTGTATCTCTTAATAGAAGACCAAATCAAAATTAAAACCTAAAAAATTGGATATGAGTGAATATTAGAGGTTGAGATCATAATTCAAAAGAAATTATTTTTTTAAAAAATTATTAGAGATAGTGAAAGTGCACTGCAGCTCATGTAACTTATGTGACGCGACACTCATTCCAATATTCTTTTTTATAAATTATAGTTTTAAGAGTTTATGAAAAAAGAGAGAATCTGAAGCTATCTTAATAAAAACAAAAGTCTGACTTTTCTTTTAGTTGACTATTCTATTTAGCATAATCCAAAAGATACTCTAAAAGGATAATTGATTTAAATTTATTTAATTAACTATATCTTTCCTAATGCATTAGAATCTTAACTAGATCTAATAAAATGAATTTTCGAGGTATTCTCTTCTATTAATGAATTTGTTTCTCCAAATCTGTCTGAGCAGCTGAATAAAAGGAAACTCCAACAACACTTTATCTTTCATTAGCCACAATCCCCTCTTCTCCAAAGGCAGAAAAATAAATATAGAGAAAAGGAGGGGGGGTAGAGAGAGAAGGATATACATTAGTCCAGTCGTGGATTGGACTTTTCGAGGCTTTTCAACGCACACATACATAGATCTCTATTTCAATTCAGGTGAGTTCATGACTCATTTACAACGTACTATTTGATGAATATGATTTTCTTAAATTTTTAAGTTCTGATTTATCTATGATTATATATATAAATATATATAAACGTGCTGCTTAGTTATTTTAGTATTATTTATAGAAAAACAGTTTTTTTAATTAAGAATAAAGGAAAGAAGTCCAAAAATGATTGTTTCAAGTCCAAAGTCCAAAAATCCAAGATCCCATTACGACACGTAAAAATAAAGTCAAAGATTAAAGAAAAAATAATTAAGCTCAAAACAATTAAGAATGAGATCATGTTGTTAGGAAGGAAATAGAGCTAATCAAGTCAAACATTCTGAATAATCAATTTGTTATGAACAAAATCTTAACAAATCAAACTATTAGAGTAAATCAAGTAAAAAATTTCAGCAAATCAAACTGTTATGAAAGGGATATCAATAAATCAAGTTGTTGGAGATATATTAAGTCAAATATTTATCTTGATCCTTCTTAATTATTTTGTAATAAATATAATCAACTCTTTCACCTATAAATAAATTGGGAATTTTCATTTGGAGAGAGGAGTTCATAGTTTATTTCTTTAAAAAAACTCTATCTTTTTCTTGTACATTGATATTTACAAATAAAGATTGGAGTTCTCGTTTTTGTAAGGTACATGTTTATTTTAATATAAAATTCCTTAGGATACTTAGAATGATAAAAATAAATTAGTTTCTAATTAGACTACTATTTCCTCTCATGTTTAATATTTGAATTAAGTTCTCTATCGTTATAATAATTCATAAGTTAATTTTTTTTGATAGATAATATATTCAATTAAATAATAGTCTATATGTAGTTGGAAATGATTTATAATTATTATTTAGTTAGATTTGGAAAATCTTGATATATGTTAATTCAATTAAAGATTGATAGATTATAACAATTTTTTTGTAACTTATTCCTTTTGGATTGAGATTAATAATTGATTTAAAAAACTAACAAATCTATTTATAAATCAATTTAGAGTATTCTATCCTAAATACTTATTTCTCTATTATATAGTTTAAAGATATTATCAAATCAAGTCTCTTTCTCTCATCAATTTGCCTATATAGAATTATAAAATCATCTTTCACGTGAATTGACCTATATAATATTACAATTAAAAACTATATGCTTGTACTAATTATAATTTGCACATCAAGTTTTGGGCGTTGTTGCCGGGAAAGACGGTGTTTTATTTAGTTTTTTATTCTTTTGTCGGCTTGATATTTTTGTGTAGTGTTTTAGGAAATTAAGTTTCAGATCTGGATTGCATAAGTTTCTTTGAAGATAAGAAAAATCATTGTAGGAAACAAGGAGCAAGACTGCACAACTGGATTGTCTGCCAACGGCTAATGTAGGGATTTTTACCCCCAATTCTTTTTTCTAGCTCAGCAATTAATTTATCTGATCATGTATCCTTCTCACAATAGTAAAAAAATAAAATAAAAAACATAAAAACAATTAGGAGATCACAAAATAAAAAAATAGAAATATTATTTGGGCATCTATGTTTAATTTTTGTTGGTGATTGCTAGAGTAAGGTACGTACTTTTTAACTCTTACATATAAATTAGGACTCAGTTGATTGTGACATCTTGATTTGTTGCATCCATATTTTAAATTAAATTAAAAATACAACCCCATAAACAAGATAAGGTGGGGATCTCATCGCCCTTAACCTACAAACCATTCCTTCATCAGTATTGACCCGAGCCTAATTAAAAACAATTAGACATTGGCCCCAAAGGATTTTCGAGTTCAATAAAATAAGAAGATTGAAAGATGAATCAATTTTCATATTTTGCTAACTGATTGGTGTCTAGTAAGGTGTTCTAAAGGTGGTCCCCTAATTAAGGACTATTGCAAAATGTAAAAAACCTTCTACTAAATTTTCACTTATCTGGCTGATCATTTGGTTGAATTTGAGATTTGACTACCCTAACAATCAACTTGAAACAGTTAGAAGTTGTTTAGTCGTGTTGAGGTTTGCCTTAGAATTTAGGCTTGTGTGTTTTGATTTTTCTAGTTAGAATTTTTTTATCCTTCATTTTTTTGGATCAAAATTAATGGGTTAAAAGAATGGAATTTTAATATTTCAAAGAGTCAAAAGAATGAAATTCAAATATTTTAAAGAGTATTATCATAAAAGTGTGGCAAAACTTTATGGCAGGATCCAAATCAATTCAAGTCACATGAACTGATTTGAGAAACTTAGATTTTGATACCACTAAAATACCTGTCATGCTCCGCTCCCGATATACGGTATACGAGCACGTGTAGTAGGTACCGACAATATATTTGGTTGAATATGCTAAAACCTCAATAAATTTTCCACAATAATACTCAATAATTACGATGGAAAAATTTAACAAAAGTTTGATTTGTCACTTATTGGAACGAAGTTTAGATATAATTGAAATAAAATACAATAAAACTAAATAAAAGGAGTAGGAAATCTCTAATTTATTATTGGGTTTCAACCTGATTTTCAAAGTACACCAAGTTCTGCATCAGTTTTGGTTTGTTCATCGGAAAGTCTAGGCATGCACACTAAGGTCGTCAGATTGCGACCAAAATAAAACACGTAGAAAGAATATGAAATATAATTGTTATATCCAAACATAATAATAACACAAGTTTTAGAAAATATATAATGAGATGTGTATAATAATGATGTTAATTGATTTAAGCTATTTTAGTGTCGTTTTAGTGAAGTCAACTTTATAACAGGGGTATTTTTGTCTAAAATATTATGTAATTTGAAAAACTAAGTGATGGGATATCGTTGTTTCGATTGTCTCATGTACAGACCTAGGAAATGGTCACATAGATTATCCGGTGCTGAGTCGGACCTGCCGTCAGGTAAACATGAATAAGAGTAAAATATGATCCAACAAATTATCACGTACCCATGGTGTGTGAATTATTTAGTTGTATAATTTAACATATTACAACCGAAACAGAGTATATTTCCATTATTCAGTTTTCCCTCAACCCAGTATTATTCAATATAGTTCATATAGGTCTAAATTCTGATTCTAATAACTTGTATATGAATCATATCAGGTACATATTGTAATTGGATTTTATTAATTTGTTAACAAGATTTATAGAGTTCGTCCAGTTTATGCTTTATTCAATAAATCATAATTGGTTATATAAAGGATTTACTGATTTGAAACATTTTAGAGATATTGGCTAGTCAAGTGTATGGATGCTGGGAGGTTTTTCGTGTGACGCACGTTGCATAATTAGATAACCAATATATAAAACAACTTTTCTAGACATTGATATAAAATGATAGCACAAACAGTGTTTTCCCACGATTATAATTTTTATATGATTTATCAAACATTGTATATTCAAATATTCTAAAATCTAACTATACTATGTAAATTATCATGTGATCATCCATAACAAGAATAATTGAATTTCTAATAAAATAAAGAAACAATAATAATGGTTTCACTTATAATAACATTTCTACAAATTAAATAATATAATGGAAATAATATTTTTATAAAAAATAGCATATTTAGTGAGTCTAAAAAAAACTCATCTGAATTTTGTTTTTCGATATCGCTCAACGGAGCAATCTCTTTGTTAAAACGTGAGAAATCAAAAATGTGAAAACAAAAGGAAGAATGTGCTCTTCTGCAATGAAACTTCGGCGACGAGAGCAGCAGTCCTGATAGCGATGACGACTCCGGTGGTGACAACGACTCCGGCGAGTTACTCCAGCGAGATGAGAGGAAGAGAGAATTTTAGAGAAAAAATTTTAGAGAAATATTTATATGCTTAAAATGGGTTAGAGATGTGGGTTTATATAGCTTTCAAATTGGAGTTTAGAATATAAATAGTTTTTATTTAGTTTAGGGGATTAATTTTAGAATTAAAAAGAAAAATTAAATTGAGAGTTTAATGGTTGAATGTGAAGAGTTGAGAGTTTAAAGAATGTGAAAGAGTTGGGGGTTAGATTAGGAGTTGAGAATATAAAAAGTTTGAAAGTTTTAAAAGATAAAAGGTTTGGAAGGTTAAAAAGGTAAAAGATCATATTTATTTTTTTCTATGGAATTATTTATATCTATAAAAAAAAAATGAAGGGTCAGACAGGCAGCTCCATTGGTGCACACGCATAATATATAGGGTGGGTGGTTAATCTAATGCTTATTTATTGTTCTGCAGGCATCATGCATGTGCTTATTTTATTAGTTTATTGTGTATTATTTTGCAGGTAGTAGATATCATGGATGTGCTTCTTTTGACGGATCATCTTGAGGGAAGAGACAATGTTTCAGTAGGAGAAGATATGGAGACGGAGACCAAAATCACTTTAAAAGGAGGGAAAAGATGGTCGCTCCAGGGAACTACAGCTTTGGTCACTGGAGGCACCGGAGGCATCGGGTATCATTCCTATACTTTCAACAAAGTATATATGTTTATCATTCTCTTCTTACACAAATCCAATACATTGCACAGTCCATAAACCTTCTAAATTCGAACAGTCTCCTTGTCCAGAAGGACATAAAACCAACTTATTTGTTGCTAGTATCAGTAGTAGGATTTGGTACTGCTAGTATCTGAATTTTACTGAATCCATTTGCAATAAATGTGAGAACTGTCAGAAAGGATTTTACATGCCTATTTGATTTGCTTCTATTAAGTATAATGCCTATTGATCATATCTCAAATATAAGATGAGAATATTCTTATTTTGAGGTATTATCTATGGTATAAATCGGTAACATGTATTTCTTTTTATAATATCCTATTGAATGATATACAAAAAGAACTATATTACCGATTTCTGACACCATAAACCGTACCGATACAAATTATGAGATTTTAAAACTTGATTTATTCGAGTCATTAATCATTCATATAGTTTCTTTCTAGCTGTTTCTCAAAAATATATTCCAGTGGGACAGCGTTGTCTTTTTTTTTTTTTTTTCCTTTGAACTGTTCTAAATGAGAGAATTTCTCATGCATATTCCAGGCGTGCCATTGTCGAAGAATTAGAAGGACTTGGGGCAACTGTGCATACTTGTTCGGAAAATGAAGTGGAGCTGAACAAATGCTTGAGTGAGTGGGAGAAACTAAATCTTGGCATCACAGGGTCAGTTTGCGATGTATCTTCTCGACTGGAAAGAGAGAAACTAATAGAGACCGTGTCCTCATTGTTCAACAGGAAGCTGGACATACTTGTATGTGCTTGGTAAATATTGTAGAGAACAAAGATTACATATACTGCAGTAATTGATGAATCCAATTTTCTATATACCTAATGCCTCCAATTAAACTTAAAACATCAAATTTTCTCTCTTTCCTTTAGGTTAATAATGTAGGAATCGGTGTTATCAAGCCAACAGTTGAGTGCTCCAATGAAGAGTACTCATCGATCATGGCCACCAACTTTGAATCCTCCTTTCACCTGAGCCAACTAGCCCACCCTCTTCTGAAGGCATCAGGAGTTGGGAGCATTATATTTATATCCTCGGTTGCAGGGTTAACAGCGATGCAGGATATGCCAACAGCCATTTATTCAGCAAGTAAAGGTCTGTCAAAGAAAATCCTTGCAGACCTAGCAAACAGGGATGTTGTGTCTAGGCTAATAATATATAGATGGCTTCCAACAGTTTGTGATTACTTCTCTCAACAAAGACAGTTTGTGATTTACTTTTTCCTCTTTCTATCTTAGGAGCAATAAATCAGCTTGCAAGGAACCTGGCTTGTGAATGGGCAAAAGACAATATAAGAGCCAATTGCATTGCGCCTGGTCAGATCAAAACATCACGATATCGTCCAGTAAGAAACCCAATCTTTCTCGTTTCTCATGTCAGGGCTTTATTTGCTAGACAAATAGTATTGTGGTTTTGGGCATGCATCGATCTAACTTCATGAAGTTGTAAATTGCATTTCTCTTGATGTAATTTGTGTTCAATCGGTCTGTAATCAACAGAAGTATAGTTCTGTCCATGCTTCCAGCTTATTCAAACACTTATCGAATTCCTTATCATGTTCTTTCTTTTTTCTCCCATGAAGCAAGTGGACGATAATGAAGCTGCAATGAAAGCAGTTTCTCGTATTCCCCTTGAGCGTATTGGTGAACCGGAGGAGGTGGCATCTCTGGCAGCATTCCTGTGCATGCCTGCTGCTTCGTATATTACCGGTCAAGTCATTTGTGTTGATGGAGGTCGCACTGCAGGGAGCTAACAAAGATGGCATATCTTGCTGGAGAGAGTTTTGTGTCCAGTATTATTTGTTATTGGCTATCGACTATTTCCTTTCGACATATATTTACTGAATAAAGGTACTGCCGAGGACCTGTACTGATCCTCATACAGCATACTGGAGAAATGAGCTCTCTTTAACATTGTGTCATCTTGAGTATGTACTTGATCTCTCCATTATACTCCATTTCTATATGATGTATTGACTGTAGACCTGTTGATGTGATGTGTCTCGTCTTAAATAGAGAGAGTAGAGTTTTTCGACTTGAAATGAGAAAACAAGTTTGCTGGGGAACCTCCCAGTTCCTTAATTAAGATTTTTTTAACACAAGATTTACTTGGTTGAGGCTCTTGTGGTCCATCTTGTGCTTAATTATTCCTCTTATCTTTTCTTGGGATTTTTTAGTTGTTTTTTTTGCTGATTCTTGTATTAAAAGTTTGTGTATAGTAAAAACATATGTTGATCTCTCTTAGATCTAAATTTACTGAGATGTTGGCCAAAAAACGGTAATCATATAATTAAATTTCAAAAATTTCAAGAGTTTTGGAGTTCATTTGAAAATCATCAGTTTTGTATCAACTTGATTAAAGACTAAAACTTTATAAATTAGGTATTAGTGATTCTTAAAAGGTTGAGATCATAACAAAAAGTAAAATTCAATGTATGAATGTGATCTATTATGTCTAAAAACTCTAAATATAGAAATTTATATAATTTAAAGATCTTTAACCATAGATTACAAACTTACAACGTTCAACATCCTGATCGTATTTGATGAATGAGTAAAACTTCTTTAAATCACATAAATTTTTGTATTTAGGATATTTAGATGTAATAGATCAAATCCATAATAGATTTTACTCATAACCAATAGTTTCAGCGTGATAGGATCCACAATAGCTATAGCTAGGGGTTTAGTTATGTCTACATACGAAGAATCATATATAAGATCAAGTACACTCACCGTCAGAGAGCATGAATGTACTGTCACAGTATGAGAGCAATGTCATATGTAATTCATCTAAAACCCAAAAAAGAAAATTATCTGAATACTATTTTTAGAGACAATTTTCTGCGGGAACAAACATAGACACGCCATAGTCAGAAGAGTTGGTTGCGTTGAGGGTAACCGTGCATCATGCTCCGAAAACTAAGCACGGCTGATGGGAGAGCTTGAACTTTCCCGTTACTGGATCAGCCCGCGATGCATCCTCTCGAGCTGAACAAGACAAATAAATTCTAGTCGAAAGGGTTTCTTCCTTATTCATTGGGGAAGCTTGACAAGTGATGCACGGTTGCGTAAATATTCCTCATTCTTTATACCTCATTAAGTAACAATCTTTGGCATTCTTTCTTTGTTTATGTATACAGCAATAATGCGTGAAGAGCCATAATGAAGCCAGTCGTGAATGTGACGGATGAGGACTACTCGTTCATCATGAATACTGATCTCGGGTCTGGCTTCCACCCGAGCCGACTAGTCCACCGCTACAGGCATCTCCGGGTGCAGGCAGTATATGGTGTTTTTTTTTTTTTCTCCCCCAAGAGAAAGAAAGACAACGTAGTGTCATCTTTTTCATTTCAATATAAATTGAAATAGTCAAAGGTAAATATTTAGATATGAAAGAAAAAGAGATGAATATATATAGGTGAGGGGCGGGAGACTAGGTCCTAATATGAAGCCAAGATTCTATTAAATAGGTTAGACGGTGAATAAGTTTGTCTGCTTCTCTTCACTTATCATAAAAAATTCTATGATTTCTTTCGGTCCAGGTGCTCCAAATTCTCGCAAGTGTAGTGGCATCCCATTCCTTGCATATACGAGCTGGAGGGAGAAGAAGTGGTTCCATATGTGTACGGCATAAGAGTAATGGAGGAGGAGAAGGTGTGCCTGTTCCATAGTTGAGTGATAGAAGACGTAGTTGAATGCAGTAGCAATGTTGCGGTGAGGGGGCGATTATGAAGAGCTATCCATGCGACAACTTTTACTTTGGAGGGAGCTTCAGTAGTCCAAATATGAGAAGCAGCAGTACAGAGGGGAGAGGTTGGTGCAGCAGTATATATGGTGTTGTCTCCTCAATTGCAGGGTTTATAGAACTACCAGATTTCACACTATACTCAGCAAGTACTTGTAATTCATTTCCTTAGCAAACTCTTTGATTGATTTAAGGAGAAAATAATACGTAAAAATATTTTGTTATTGGTTGCTAGCTAAATTTATGCCACTGTTCTAATTTGATCAGGAGCGCGCAGTAATTCAGCTTACAAAGAGTTTGGCCTGTGAGTGGGCAAAAGGCAGTGTCCGAACTAACAGTATTGCACCAGGACTCATCAAAATCCCTTTGTCGATACAGCAAGTGGGTTTCTCGCAATTTGTTTCTCTTTCTGGGACTAATTTTTTTTTTCCCCCCTGCGGATGATGTGAATTGGTGCTCTTTGATGTTGCTATGATATTAGCTTGAAGATGTCAGACTGATAGAAGCATCAAATAGTCCTCTGGGAGGCTGCAACGGTGAGCCAGAGGAGGTGGTGGCTCATGCAGCATTCCTGCATCTACCCGCTACTTTGTTCATCTGGGGCCAATTCGTATGCGTTGATGGATCACGCGCGCGGACTGTTATGTGCTACCATATCAGATGGTTTTGCGAGTGAAAGTATTGTTTAAACAGTTCTTCTTTTGTACTCAAATAAGTTCTTCCTTGTATCAATTTCGTTATCAAATCTAGAATGTGTCAGCTTAAGTTCGATGGTTCCGAAGTGCTAAGTTTTGTAAAGGGCTGAATTTCACAAATCAAAACTTTCTAGCTCACTTATGTTTTTCTGAAGTGATATTATAACTTATTAATAAAATACAGAGCAATTTGACTTAACTGTATGACTCAACAAAAGAACAATTTCTAGCTCACTTATATTTTTCCACCGTTTACTTGTATGTAGATCTCAATTAGAAATGAGGATAGGTGAATTCAAGAGTTTATTTCTGGTTCACTCTATTCAAAATATTGAATTAAGAAAATTAAGTTTTTATTTTTAATTGAAAATTTTGAATAAGACAAATCATGAATTAGCCCTTAAATTTGCCAATTCCCATACTTAGTCTCAACCTAATCCAACTCATTGTTGGTTAGTCCATGGTGCGGACCAACTGGACTGGTAAGGGCCATGTTTCCCCTTTAATTTGGAAAATTTTCATGTATAGTTAAATGCCATAAATAATATCCTTTTTAGTAAGTAATTCCCTAGCAAATATGTTAATTTATTTTAAATTAATGTTTTCAAACGTGACAATAAAAGTCTCTCTCTCTCTCTCTCTCTCTCTCTCTATATATATAGCAATTGCAATTCTAATTCAAATTAGATGTGCATATACTTTAAAAAAATGAATGGTATGGAATAGATAGCTAAAATTGGCTTAAATAAGAGTTGTATCATATTTTTTTTAATTTAAAGAGAGAGAAAGTTTATATATAGTCAAAAAATAATTAAGAAAAATTGTATATTTTCTAATGAATTTGGTAAAAGATTATCTTAAGAGCATTTCTTTTCTTATATTGTTTTATATTTTATACATATTTTTGCTATAGTGTTTAACATTGGCCTCTCCATATAAAAGAGCTGAGCCTGTCTCTGACAGCCCCATTAGAGGCAAAATACATTGAAAAATTCACCAGCTCTTTTTTGAAATGAAACAATTTCCTCCTTGATAACAGTTTTTCTATAAAAGAATCTTCTTTTTTCAAGCTAACAGCTTTATTCAATCGTTCATGCAAACGGCTACAAATACATTGGAGGGTGTTAAAATACAAAATATTTTCCCTCAACCCTCACCTTAATTTCGAAGTTTTGATACAGTGGAAGGGTTTTTTAACATGGTATTTGTTTCTTCTAGTGATTATATCCCTCCTATTCTAGCTGATTATTTCAATGACTGCACCAAAACTCTGAAGTTGTGGCGAGAGTTAAGTATAATTATTTTGTATTTTAATACGTCTCCGCAGGTTGAAGGCCCATTTTTTGGTAGAAATCTGAAGTTTACGCAGCGATATAATTTTTTTAAACTTGCAATTAAATGTACGCCCAGCAAGAATTGAATATGAATTGCTCTGATATCATGTTGAAAGTCCTTTATACGGAACCAAAACTCCGAACTTGTTGTGACGGTAATTATTTTGTATTTTAATACAATTTGTTTGACATCATAGAGCTCTAGCAACAATATTGAAAGACCCTTCCACTTCACCATGTTGAAAAAATAGGAGAGATATCCGTAATTAAATGCGCGTCCGGTAGGAATTGAACCTGAATTGTTCTGATACCATTTTGAAAGACCCTTCCACTGCATAAAAGCTCCGAAATTAAGGTAAGGGTTGAGGGAAAATATTTTGTATTTTAACGTAGGATTTTTACCAAATATATCCGTTTATGAAGTTTCTCAAATCTTTAATAAAATTTCTCTATTATGTACCAGGATTGAAAGTATCTAACAGGGTGTGCTGCTTGTTGACACAGAGTTTTTTTTGCACGATAATTAGTGCTCTTTTAAATATAGAAAGTAAGTAATAACATGTAATCCGGAAAAAAATCATGAGAAGATCGTAGTTTAGGAACCAAGAATATTAGAATTCATGCATGTGATTCACAAAATTAAAATTAAAAAAAAAAAAAAATAGAACGCATAGTTGGAAACAAGACCGATATATTTTTTGGAGAGTTAACAAATCGCTATACAGACAATCTATTTCATTAACGATATATATTACTATATATGCTGCCTGCATGGGTCCGTCAATTTCCACACAGAAGTTTGACACGTTATCGTTCTCTTCTGGCACAAAAACGCTAAACAAACACAAAAGCAAAACTTAAAGCGTTCTAAAATTCTCTCTCTCTAAGCAGCAATAATAAAAAAATACAAATCCAAGCGTACCGAACTTCGCTCCACCTCAGTATCTTCCAAGTGTCATCTTCTCCTTCCACAAAATAAACAAATAAAATTTATAAATAAAAGAAGATATATAAAAAAAAGGCCACCCAACGTGACTCCCCTCCTCGGCCAAAAGCCAAGAAGAAGGGGGAAAAAGGAAAAAAAATCTCACGCGACGACACGCCATCACTGGACACGTGTCGTCCAATCCATCAACCTACCTTTTTCCCTGTCCCGAACGTGTCCATATACTCCGTCCCCGACGTAGACGCCTCGTCATTGGACAGCTGTTTCCTAAACCTCCTTCTAAACAACTCCCCTCCTCTCGCATCCCGCCACGTGTACCCCTTAGATCTGGGGGAGATCTCCGGGCCACCCTGGGACCCACGCACTCAACGGCGAGATCATCTTCTTTCAGTGACCAACGGCGGATCGAGGCCTCTCGCATTGGAACTTTATACGAGGAATTCTAGAGGGGAGAACATGCGGGCCCCGCGACTTGACGCCACGTGCCGTTCTTCTAGGACACGTGTTGAGAAGCTACACCAAGAGGGGGCTCTGATACCTTGATGGACGGCTGATATGCGTTGTTCCGGCGGGACCAGTCGACGTCAGACCTGCTGTAAGTGTCGGGTGCTGCCCGTGACGGTGACGGGCAGCTGCCCGTTCTAGCAAGAAACCACTTGCCTTAAAAAGCCATGAAACCGAATCGGTTTTAGTTTCAATCAACAGAAAATATCTCCAGAAACAAATTTGGAGTAGGAAATTTTGGGCGAATGGCAGAGATTTGTCTCGGATCGAGCAGCGACGTGTGCGAGCCCAGCACAAGGGCGGCGAGGCGGCGACGGATGGAGATCCGGCGGTTCAAGTTCGTCGCCGGAGCGGATTCCATGGCGTCGTCGGATGAGCTGAGGCGGAAGAACAGAAAGAGAGAGGATGTAGCTGATAAGAATTTGGATGGTGATGGTGACTCGAGCTCGAAAAATTCGGTGACGAGCTCGAACCCTGAGGTGTCGGATAAGGGGCTGAGCTCAGTGGAGTCGGGGGAAACGGAGCAGTGGCCGAGGTACGGGATGATCTCAGTCTGCGGACGGAGGAGAGACATGGAGGATGCCGTTTCGATCCGCCCTGATTTCATGAAGGCTCCGAAGAAGCATCATTTCTTCGGGGTTTTTGATGGTCACGGCTGCTCTCATGTAAGGATTGGATCGAATTTAAGTCATAATTGTTTTATTTTATTTTATTATATTTTTTTTTTTTTGTTGAATTGATTTCAGATTGCTGACGGAGTTCTTCATAATTTTTTTGCAGGTAGCGGCTTCGTGTAGAGATCGGATGCACGAAATGGTGGCGGCAGAGATGGAGTCGGCGAGCTCCTGCCCCAGCTGGAAGGAGGCCATGGAAAAAGTTTTCGAGCGGATGGATGCGGAGGTGGTGGCGGGCCCCGGCGGATCAGAGGAGAATCCCAACTGCCGGTGCGAGCTGCAGACTCCCAAGTGCGACCACGTTGGGTCAACAGCAGTCGTGGCTGTAGTCTCCTCAGATTGCGTCGTGGTCGCCAATTGCGGCGACTCGAGGGCCGTGCTCGGCCGCAAAGGGGCCGTAGTTCCCCTCTCCGTCGATCACAAGGTAATAAGAAAGCATATTTTCACGTTTGTTCACAGCTCTGAACCCATGTCAGATAACTACGTGGAATTATGTTTACTGATGAATTTGGGCTCGTGAATTTTGCAGCCAGATCGGCCGGACGAGCTGGAACGGATCAACGCAGCTGGCGGGCGTGTGATCTACTGGGACGGCCCCAGAGTGCTTGGCGTGCTGGCCATGTCGCGTGCCATCGGCGACAGTCACTTGAAACCGTTTGTGATATCGGAGCCGGAGGTGACTATAACGGAGAGGACGGAGGAGGATGAGTGTTTGATTCTGGCGAGCGATGGGCTGTGGGATGTGGTGAGCAATGAGACTGCTTGCGATGTTGTTAGGATGTGCCTGCGGGGTAACGCGCCCGCGGGGGAGGGGGAGGGGGAGGGCGATGGAAGCGGAGGTTCGAATAAAGCGTGTTCGGATGCAGCCATGCTGCTGACCAAGTTGGCGTTGGCGAGGCAGAGCGCCGATAATGTGAGCGTTGTTGTTGTGGATCTGAGAAGAAAATTGTAGCCAAAGGGATTGTCATAGGTGTAATTTTTTTTTTTTTTCCTTTTTGGGTGTGTTTGCTTATGATTTTTATTGTAAATGTTAATATTCTGACCCATAATTCCTCTCAAAATGAGGTAGAATCTCAAGGAAGAAGAGAAGATCGACGGCTTTTCACTTCCAGGATTTGTATAATGAAAAGATTCAAAATTTCTTAGAAACTGTGAGTTTATAAAACGACTGGAAGTGTGGTAATCAATGAGATATATATATTGTACCCTGATGTCTTAAAGAAATCTACAAAATATTATTTACATAGGAAAAGGATCTTATAGACTTCAAGTAATTCACTTATCCGTTGGATTGCAGAAAGAAGCTGTGAGCTCAGGATGAACCTCAGAGGATCATGGATCAAGATGAGAGAATTGCTCCGTGATGCTCTGCCTACGAAGTCATTACACCCTCTGCTCCTACTATGCAGGACACTGATAATCTCCACTTTTGTTGTCCATCTCCTCTTTTGTTGTGTTCCCCTAATCATCTTCATTTACCCAACCATCTTCCCACCATTTTCGGATTATTGTCGCCGCCACTGTTTATTTGCTTTAGATCATTTGGAAAGCACACAATCAGGTGCTGTTTACTAGCGTTTGGATCACACAATCAGGTGTTGTTAAGGAAAGAGAAAAAAAAAAAACACATTGTTATTCTTGTTTCTTAGGTCATTACATTCAACTGTCAAATGTCTGTAAGTGAATACCTGCTTGAATCTTTTCTAACTTCACGATATAAAGAAACTGTGAAACAAATGCAACTTGATTCAAAGAGTCGCGCCGCCTCGCATCTACCATTTGATGTATCTTTTGAATGGATTAAAGGATTCAAACATCCAATACCATCTCATATATTTTTTGGATGGATTGAAAGGATTCAAACATGCATCTTGATGAGATATCCATAAATATTCACATCCAAACCTTTATACGCTAGCAAACAAAAACTCCAAAGAGCAAGTTGTAAGAATTCAACCCATACACATCCATCCTAATGAAGTGTTTACCTAATGAAGTGTTTACCTCCAATAAGGATTACAATTCCGCAAACTCTGTAGTCAACCCGAACGAAATGTTACTGTTCCAACCAAACCTGAAATTACTCCTGGGAAAATCAAAATATGTTTAGGCTCGCAACCTACATAGTCGTAGTATTGATATGTTACATTCTTGATTTTGCTTATTTCCTTTTTCATTATGTAACTAGTAAAAAAAAAAAAAGGGAAATGACTACAGTCAGGTTTTTTCAATTCTCAGAAATAATTTGGACCGTAAGAATTTTGTTCCATAAGGAAGATCAAAGATATCTAAAGAGACAACCTAGAAGGCACATTTGAAGTCCAAACATAGAATCGGGGAGTTATGCAGACCATAGTGTGTGTATGTGTGTATATTGAACATATGCGCGCATATGGCGGACAAACACCATACCGAAGACATTCAGAAATAGAATTATTCAGATGCTACTTGGTCTCAAGAAGATATGTGCTTCATGTTGCTTAGAATTCTTTGCCATCTTTTCCCTGGTGAGCCTTTTTCTTCCGCTAAATCTCTATCGGCGTCCAATAACCTAACAAACCCAGGAAGGAAAAGATTGGATTGAATTAACAAAGGAAAGTACGCACTAAGAATCGCAGCCAGAAAATGCATGCATGCTATTTTGGTGGTAATATATCGCCATTAGGTATCAAGTTACAATTAGAAAAAAAATATGGCCCGTACAGAAAAACAAAGGCTTTACAAGGAGAGTTCAACTGAAAATAGACAGGTACGCCAATATTAAAAATGAGAACTTAACAAAAAAAGATTTCTATATTCATCAACAATTGTGTTTAAGAATCTCACTCAATTTAAGGAAAAAAAAAAAAATCTGCCAATTTTGACAATAGATTTTGTAAGGAAACTTCTGAGAATACATAATTACCTGATAATCCAATGCAGGAAAATTGGATTGGGTTGCAAGAGAAAATACATTTGTAGTTTAATAATCATACCAAAAAATGTACGCAACTATTTTGAAGGTCTGCATCCCAATTACCCCCTAACTTATGCCCTCAATAGAATGGGAGAAAGGGATTCATATAACCCGGGGAATAGGTATGGTAATGGACGTTTTTACGGACCAAATTTTGGCATGTCCAAAACAAAATTTTGAATTAAAAATAAAAATTTTATTTTCATAATTCCAAATCTTATATTGGGAGGGCTAAAATTTGGCTGTGGACTCGTCCACTACCATCCCTATCGGGAAACTTGAGACTGAAGGCCGAGTTGCTGTTGTCAACACTACACCTTGGAGGCAAGAAGTTGCTATACCAAAAAAATGGATATAGCAGTTATCCTGTTTTGATTTGAACCATAACCGAGTATTATGTGCACCTAAAATTTCCTAAAGTTCATTTTTGTGTTCCTCATAAATGACATTTCTATTAAGTAAAAAAAACTATCAGGTTTGTACATTGGCATAGACAATAAACAAGAATATGATATCGTAAACCGATATAGGCAATATACAAATATGAAAATTCCTAACATAATTTAACCCGTTTGTAACATAAACATTATATACAGACATGCTTGCACATCTACTCAAGAGATAATAACAATAAACAGATTGCTTCAACGATGAATTTTACTTGGTAATATATGCAACAAGAGGATAACCGCTTACTTACCGATCCATGTACGTAAAAGTTGATGAATAGTTTCTAGACTGGAAGTAAATCACACGATGATGAAGATTATAGAATTCAGCGCTGTAGCTAACAGCTAGAAGGTGTTAAATGATGAGCAAACACAGAATGCTTTAGCCAGGCAGATACAAGGAAAAGAAAAAAGAACAATGCAACTCACACTTTGTGCAAAGGCGAGAACTTTGAAGGGCTCCATAAAAAATCGTACCCACAATCAACCTCCACTGTCTCCACGACTCTCAGTGACATCCACAGCCAGAGAGTGAATAGATGAGAGCCCGTCAGGGCAGGACCGAGGACTAGTCCTAGGAATGTCATATTCAAAATTTTAAATAAAAAAATAAAAAATTTTATTTTTTTAATTCAAAATTTTGAATAGGACATATCAGTCCTTGTATCCACTCATTCTTATCTCTAACTGAGGATGGTACCAAAGTGCAGCATTAAAGTCTTGTGCAGGATAGGCATATTCGAAAGTTAGGCCAAAGTGGATAGCATATCTGCATATAATCAATTTCACAGTAAGATGGAAATCATTAATAAATCCTGAAACATAAAAGGTGAAAGGATTTATCAAAATAATGTTTCTTATTCCTGATGAATACTGTGGACATGCTGGTATAACCATTTTGAATGCAGCATTCTGTGTCCCCAAGATGTCTTGGTTAACATTATGTAGACCTATTATCTTCACTAACAAGTCTTGATTAACAAAACTAGAACTATTGAGATTAACAATTCTGTATGGTACTTTTCTAACAACGTGTTAAATTCATTTTATAGTATTTATTAGGATTTGTAATCCTACATATGTGGCAAAACATGCCAAAAACATGACCAAAAAGACTTGAGAAAACTTATGTGCACAAAGCTGTGCATATGAATAGATACTCTAAGCTATTGGTATTCCTATTGGCAATTAAAGTATACTGAAGTAGCAGCTATAAGTGTAGAGACAGGGGAAAAGTGAGTGGAGATGGCACTCCCAAAAATTCCTAGAAAAATACTAGCGATAGAGTGAAATAAGATGTTCATGGTGCAATTTACAGAATGAGTTTTGGATATATGGATTTTATAACAGAAATTTAAAAAATTGGAACCAATATATTAGGTACGAGGTATATTTTTGCCGATTTTGGGACTTTCTCAAAGAAAATCGAGAAAATCACAATAAATTTAGATAAATAGGAAATTAAAAATGAACCTTTATATTAGAATTTCAATATGGGTTTTAGATCTTGAGGTGGATCTTTCAAGATAGAACCAGTAATTAATACAGTCAAATTATGATTTCTACTCCGATTTATACATTGTATATAAGTAGCAGAAAAATTTTATTACAAGAGTGGTGAGTTTGTAGAGAGGGGAGGAGAAGGTGAGGGAGGGATGGAAGAGGAAGAGGAGGAGGAGAACTCGACATGACCGATTTACAGAGAAGGGAGGAGTGTTGGGAAGAAGGAGGGTGTTAAGGACAGCGACAGCAAATAAAGGATGTCTAGAAATGAAGAGTGCAGGAGATTAGTTTTCGAGGAGGAGAGGATATTTTGAAAAAAAAAAACGAGTATGCACAGGCTCTTAGAAAATATTAATGTTTCCAAAAATCAAGAAGTGTGCCCTTGGAAGGGCTGACCTCTTAGATATTTGGGCTATGCCTTTAAACTAATCATTCGAATGAGAATTTAACGATAAACACTTGGATAACAGGAAAAAATAAAATAATGTAACCACTCAACTCGGCTGAAAATTTAGTAACTTACACTCAGATAATAGGGGGAAAAATCCAAGTGTCATACTGGCAAACAGATGACACTTAATCTATAATACACAACACTTTCGCCTCTCAATCAAGATGACAATGACAAAAGATAGAAGCATATAAAACCCAACTGTAGCAACATACAATCAATATAATATGACAATCCCCAGTTGCAATCAAATTAACCAGTAGCTCCCTGAACATGATAAAAGAATGTAATGAATCTACTGATAAATATGAAGATAAGTATATTGACAATCCTCACTTGCAATAAAATTAATCAGTAGCTCATTCCACGAATGATAAAAAAATAATAATAATAATAATGATTAGACTGACAAATATGAAGATATGCATGTAGCTATGACACTATTACCACCAGCTACATTCATCAGTACACCACTTTAGCCTCCTAATCAAGATGTGGAAGACCGAAATAGGGAAAAGGGGCAAAAACTAAGAGCGAAGCATCCGTTTCTGGCACCTAAGTACTTTTATGTTTGCATATGGACCTTCTGATGTGTCTCGTAGATCACACCTCCATCCCATGGCCACTGTAATTTCTTGAATCTCTACCATGATGGATGTACTGTCACGGATATAGGCATGGCCACGTGGTCTGAGTATACGATCCATCTCCAACAAGATGCTAGCAATGTTGCACCTGAAAGGTAGGAGAGATAATAAGCAAGAAATGTCTGAGTTCTCTTACCACTATAAAAGCACCTTATTCAAGATTGCGAGTCCAAGAAGAACTTCTTCATTCTATGCAAGAGTTCATGTGATGGAAGTGACACAGAAAACCGTGACATACTAGGACTGGTTGGAGAGGGCAAAATATAGCCTAAACCAGAGTGATAATAGCAACATGATGTTATACAATCAATATACCTCAATATGTGTGGGAAATTCACAAATGAGAATGCTAACAATAAGAGGAGCCAACTCACCTCTTTTGCTCTGTGGAGAAGAGGCTAGCTGCATGCAACAGATCGTAAGTTCTTGGATATGTATCAAACGGTTCACACCTGTAGAAGAATGTCTTAGTCTTCTTGAACAAATTCTTTACATTCTCAAGAGTACTAAATATTACTATGAGATGGTTTTAAGGTGTGTGACGATTAAAGCTAGATTAAAGCTAAGTTGGGATTATAACCATAAGAAATGAGGAAGTGAAGTATTTGAGTTGAATAAGTAAACAAACCACAAAGATTTGTCAAGTTTTCTTATGTAAGGTCACCATTAAGTATTGTTAAAGAATCCATTTACCTTAAGAACAAGGGAAAGGTACAGAAAACATAGTTTATCCAACCCGTTGTTACTATACAATCAAACTGAGTGAGTTCAATTTTTTATATATTGGCATATGCCAACAAGTAAAAATAGATGTATTGCTCTGACATAAAGACAAACAAGTGTATGGACCATACCAATCATGATTTACTCCTATAAGTCCACGGTCGTATATTACAGGCAAGGTATTGCGTCCGCTAATAGGAACAACATTCATCACCCAACTATCCAGACCATGATCAATTAATGCAGTTGCAAACCTGCCAAAAAATGAAAGACAATCATACGATGCAAAATTACAGATCAAGCAAGCAATCATGAAGAGGCAGAACGACATAACAAGATATGTGCAATCTCTTCCCCTCTTTTATCAGTAAAACAAAAATTTTGTGATAAAGCAAGATCTATCATAGAGAACCAAGAAAAGAACCAAAGAGAACTGCAGGAGAAGTAGGAGAAAAAAAATATATTAAAGCAGAAATATGATGACATTCTAATGCTTGTACAACCTCCTATGGCATTCAAAGAAATAGACTGCAACTTAAAAAAATAAAATAAAATAAAAATTAAAAACTTAAACTCTCTCTTCTATCAGAAGTATCTCAGGTAAGAACAGACTTACTGCACATACACATTTGCAGCATGATTGGCTCATTTCCAAGCCACTTGGCATGCAATCACGTATGCATATCAGATGTTCCAGCAAACAATGACTCTTTAATTGTGAAATGACTCAAAAAAAAAAAAATTCCAAAAATCATGCTGACAGGCTCCTGCAAAAGAAGATTGTAACCATTTTGACTAGGCACACTTGCCAACGTCTGCTTGGCAAATCAATTGTGACCAAGGTTGTGCAGGATTTCAGAATTAAAAGAAGAGGACTTAGGGGTTAGGGGAATGCAATTACGTACTTGCATGCATTTGCTAAAGGAGAATATTTGCATACAAATGTATTTTGCAATACAAACATTACGGTGATTCGGGGAAACAGCCCTTCGAGTCATAAGGTTAGTTTGCCCATAGTTATGTAGCACCATCCTTTTGAGTCATAAGGATTCACCCTCTCCATTTAAAAACAAGAATCCTGGTCAGGTTCCAGGAAATTATTGCTCTTCATCTTCCTGCCTTTGTTTTTGTTTGTAAAACTATCACAAGAGCTTTGTGTCGGTTATGGACCATAACAATAAGTTTAGATTTATTATAAGTCAAAAAGTACACATTTATATAAGTTCAACATTATACGACCAAACCCATAGACGATATGGGACTAAACACAAATGGTCCAATCTAATACTTCCCCTCAAGTTGGAGTATAGATATAAATCATACCCAACTTGTTATATGGATTAGAAAACATTGTTGATAATGCAGATTTAGCTAGGATATCAACAACTTTGTTACACAAATTAGAAAATACTAAACGAAGTACAGATCAACTTCTTTACCAAATTATCTTGAACGAATTTGAGTATCTCCTCTATATACTCGGTATGGTCAAGAAACACTGGGTTTTCAACAATGTATATGTAAACTTAGTATCACAGATCTGGGAAGAGGACTCTTCAGCTTGAAACTAAATTCAGTCATTCGGTCACAAAGTTTTTTAGCCATAGCACAGCATGCACCATAGCCTGATACATCCGCTCTAGTAAAAAATTGAGACACTACATCTTATTTTTTACTGCTTCATGTGACTAGAATCTAGATTACCTCTAAGGAATGTAACATATATTAGTGACAGACTTTTTATTACCTTTGTCCTTGCATTTCTAGTATCTGAAAAGGCAGATATGTGAACATATCCATTTTTCTTATAGAATAATCCCTTTCTAGAAGAGCTATTAATATATGCCAGCATTCTCATAGCGGTTTTCCATTGCACATCCCTGATTTATATATGAATTGACTCAGCAATATAACAACAAAGGAAATTTCAAACCTGGTGGATGTGAAATAGATAAGTTTGTCAACCATCCTTTATACTGCTTGACATCCTCATATAAAACATTGTCTTCACTTTATACGGCTAAATCTAACTCCATTAGAGTACTAGCAGGTTTCCAAAAAAAATATCTCGGTCTTCTCATGTCTTTAATTACAGAGTATTGTTTGAGATAAAAAAAATTTCGTCTCAGTTGGATCTTTGCATAACTCCCAGTTATTTAACAGAATGTCATCTACATATACAACAAGAATAATATCATGCTGAATATGCTGAACAAACACAGAATGAGCATAATAATAATGTTGAAAGCTAATATCAGCAATCACAGTGAAAATATCTCTACGACTTTGTTTGAGTTCCCCTTGAGTAACATATCCTGGAGGCTCCATATATACCTCCTCGTGCAGATTACCATATGAGAAGGCATTTTTAATATCCAATTGAAATATTAACCAATCGAGATTCACGACAAGAGAGAAGATGATATGAATTGAGTTGAGACGGGAGAGAAAATCTCAAGGTAATATCATAGGCTTGTGAAAAATCTTATGCAACAAGGCGAGCTTTATAACAATCCATCGATCCATCATGCTTGTATTTGATAGTATATACCCGACGCTCACGGCGAAACAGTAACTAAATTCTAGGTTCCACAATAAACGAGAGCTTGCATCTCTTCACTATGGTCATCTAGACTAATACAGCTTTCTCAAATGACTTGGGTATAAAAATTGAGAACAGGGAAAAGGCAAACTGACAAAACAAAGGGTATACTTATAATAGAAAACAAATTGCAAAATTCGATGAGTGCTGGTAAAGCGTTTACCCATTCAAAGAGCAACTGGAAGACCAGAAGGAGCAAATGAACATGGCGGAGGCAAAAGACAACAAGACCTGCAATTGGAGATGGTGGAATAATTGGCAGTGAGCTTGAAAGAGACACTTTTCAGACAACAAGAGAATATAAACAATGATTTTGATGAAGCCAACTTTTCAACCCCCATTCAAGGCACCGACACTTTTTCCACCTCAGTAGGAGACACATGAAAGGATGAAGGAAGAGAATAAAATAGTTGGTCAGTCAATGCGAAAGAAGGGAATTATGGGACAGACTCCAAAAACGTAAAATCAACAGATATGAATACGTTTTAGACCTCAGATCGTACTTATTTCCTTTCTAAGTCCAAGAGTAGCCAACAAAGATCCTTGATAGCACGGGAACACAAAATGTCCAATCCAGGAGTCAAGTCCTCAATAAAACACATACATCCAAAAACTTGGAGCAGAGGAGATAACATGGTTATATCAGGATAAAGATTGGAAAAAAAGTCATCATGCAATGCGTAAAATGGCATCCTATTTTAATCAAGTGACAAGTATACAGAACAACATCAGACTATAAATATCTTGGCAATTCAACAATTAGAGTAGGAGGAATCATCGTTTCTAGTGATCCATCAAAAGGAGCCTAATTTTCTGTTTGTACTCCAATAAATATAAAAAAAATTGAGACCATAGCAGATAATTATCACCATTAAATTTAATGGGGTAGCAGGCAGTGTGAGTAGATATATATGATCATAACCATTTGCTGTCACAGGAGGTGTAGGCATTAGTAGCAGTATTAGAAGCCAGTAGTAGAATCACTAGATGTTGAATCCATAAAAAAAATCGAAATACAACTTACATAGGGAGAATCTCAACAGCAATAGTAGAATTAGGTTGATTTGGTGTCACGACGCATCAAATACACAGCCACAATATCAGCAAGAATAGTAGGAGATCAAGAACAGCAGCTAACTATCATTAACTAAGCATCAAGCATGGATTCCGCCCTTTAGTAATTTGGACTTATTAAGCCCTTTAGTAGACCCTGAACAACAGCTAAGCGTGCATCAACTGTACATCAAGTGCTGCGTACGCCTCCAGAAGAAGTAGCAAAGAGAAGACGAAGTAGCAGATAGGACACAGAGGAAGTAGCCGATAGAAAGCATAAGTAGCAGAGAGAAGTAGCATATAGGAAGCAGAAGAAGGAGCAGATAGAATGCAAAGGAAGAAGCGGAAGAGAGAGGAAGTAGTAGAAGAAGCAGAAACGAAGTAAAGACGAAGTTGTGCTGGGTCATGCGAGGGTGTACGGAAAGCAAAGGCGTGCAGTAGCAAGGTAAGGCAGGGTTAGTTCATTAATATATTTTTTGTTTAGTTGAGGGTGTAGATTAGATCTAATCTTAAAAAGAAGAGAGTTGAGATCTACTCTATAACTATCCTGGTACCGCATTATGGAATAGTAAGTTAGATTTATTATAAGTATATATTTATTATAAGTCAAAAACTACACATATGTATGTGTCCCAACATCATACAACCAAACCCGTAAGTGATATGGGACTAAACATAAATCTAATCTAACTGTATCTACCAGCGGAAAACAAGCAAAGGATCAAAGAAAGCCTAACTAGGGGTGGACCAACCCATATCTCAGGGTGGCAATATCCCCCCCCCCCCCCCCCCCCCAACAAAAAAAAAAAAAAAAAAAAAAAAACCTTTTTAAACTTAAGGTCTATAACTTCTATGAGTATGCTCCCCTCAAATTTTGAGCCTATCCCTTTCAAGTCCCAAGAGTCAAGACTAAAGCCTATTTTTAGTCTTTAGGATATTTCATCTTTCCAACTCCCTCTCTAGATAATCTATTTCCAATTAGCCGATAAAATTTAGATCTTCATCAAATTACGTTTTGATCAAGTATTGACTTGCAAAATTATAATTTTATCATCAAATTCATATTATTATAATATTAAAAAAAAAAAAGATAGGAGGCTTCAGCCCGCACCCCACAAGCTATCGGGAAACTCAACCCCAAAAAACTCTATCCTCTGATTTGAATGCCCCTGAACCTAATTAACTAAAAGGCGGACATATGTTCTAGTGGCCAAAAGGAAAGAAACGAAAGGAGGAAGATGGAAAAAGAAAGGGTGGGAATAGTTTGGCTTGGGGAAAAAACTTGAAACTGGTCAATAAGAAGCCAGTTTCTGAGTTCCTAATCAACTCTTTTCTAACAAGCTAATAACAAAGAATAGTTTATAACAAGCTACAACAATAGACGAGGTCATTCATGAAATAATCTACTATTTCAGCAATGAAAGAGAAAAATATAATATGAAGTGAATTGTGAAAGAGTAATGTTACTAGTTTTGTTCTTTGCTTGAGGGATCCTGGGAAATTATCCTACCGAATGCATGTGCTACCTGGGATTATCATAACCAGTGGTTACCGATATATGAAGCTAAATACGTCCATTATAAAGTAAAAGGCTAACAGCTAAATAGTAGATAGTACTCATATTGTATGCTTTCAGACAATATGTGATTCCAAATGCTTGCTTAGCCGTCATCATCTAATCCATTTTCCATAGAAATTGGGTCAGTCACAGGCTCACAGAAAACAAGGCTCCACATCAAATTTTTCACGAAACAAACCATACTGGTATCTTAGAACATTGGTCAACACAAGTCTTAAGTGTAATCAAAGTTACAGTATAAAACTTCAAACAGAGTTTATGGGCATATGCATGCTTTTAGTTTTTAAAGGTAGGAAGATGGTTCAGGACCACAGCAATAAGTAAGGGAATACAAAGGAAAATTGAATAAGACTTCAGAGGTAAATCTAGGAAATTGAACAGAGAAAGTTTGGAGCTATTATATGTAGGACGTCCCCCAACAATACATTGGCATGTGAAAAAGTGAGTTAACTGCAAATATGTTAGATGATGGATATCAAGCACCAATAATCAAAACATAATTAACCATTCATTCAAGAATAGAATAAATCTCAAATCATCAAATAGATTAGACAAATATTTTTTAACGTTAAAAACCCAAACTGGGAAAAACGATGGAAAAACTGCATTATGATCATAAGTCGATTCCAATTATTTGACTTACAAACATGAATGAATCAATAGCCTAAAATCTGACTCTTCTGCTAGACAATCAAAAACAAAGCATTACATTTAGCTATCACAAACCTAGTAATGACTATTCTTCACAAGTATATCTACAAGTATAGAAGATTATGAAAATACAAACGATAACAATAGCAGTGTCTAGGCAACTCCACCATCGGTGGCGCCACCCCGCCACTGATGGATAACTGACAGCTCGACTAGTCCATCTTAAAAATTTCACAATTTTTGCTCCCAAAGTCCAGCTGAGGTAATTCAAGCACTGAGAAAGAGAATTCAAATCTCTACAATTTCTCTCTCAGAAATTTTCTTGTTCAGATTGCATAAGGATCAAATCTTGACTTAAAGTTGATATTGCTGCACAACACAGCATCCACTCTTCCTAACTTTAAGTAATCATAGGTTTCACCTCCTAGCTCCGTTTTAGCTTATCTTGGTGTCATTACGAAAATCATTTAGAGCTCTACATTTCGTAGTTGATACCATCATAAAATTCTCACTATAACTCCATCAAATCAGCATATCTGTCGTATCCGTCATATCGGCTTTTATTAATCTTCATTTCCGACTATGCTCAAATACTTGGACTAGTTCTTCATAAGGTTTGATACAATTTGCCACACATTTAGGATCAAGAATCCTGACAACATGTATAACACTCCCGAACACCACACATGAGTCCATCCGTGTCTGACACGTAAACTTCAAATTACCTTAAAATTACATATAAATTGGAGCTTGTTGCACAGCTTCTGACAAAAGTTTATTGTTTTGCAAATCATTTTACTAAAATTAGGTTATTTCGTATATGAATCACAACATATATACTTTATAGGAGTCAATTATGTATATATTGATATGAATAATACGTCATGTGTCCTAGCATCTGGATTTTGGATAATTACCACGTCTATCCTCTCAGTGTCGAAACACAATGCCCACATGATCATAAATATAGAGGGAAAAGTCTTGTGGATAAATGGACAATGGTAATGCAATTGATTAATGGGCTTAAAATAAGAGTATTAGATCAAATAAGGGGCCATGCCGACGGCCTATGATACACATAAATCCTCTATTAAGATACAAGGAGCTGTCTAGCAAAATCATATTCTAGGCTGCAATACAGATTAGTTAAAGTTAATAGTTAGGTTCTGTTTATGCCTTATGCATTTCAGCTAGGAGTGTAAACTTGTATGATTTTATCCTTCAGTACTCGGATTCAGATCCCTATTTTTCCGAATAGGTTAAAGATTTTCTTATTGAATCCTACCCGGATAGGCATATGGTTTTCATTTTGGATACATTTTTATATCCGGATCCAAATCCGATTCTTAATGTAAAATTCAAATCCAGATATCCATATTTAGCTTTAAAACTTTTCACATATTAGTTAACTTCTATATTTTTAGTTTTTTATTTTATTTATTCATAAACAACTAATTTAATTGCTTATTTGTAAAATATTCTACTTAGTTTTTACTGCTTTAAACGGTATATTTATTAAAAAAATATTCATATCCATATTCGTTCATGTCAATTATGAAATTATTATTATTGAATTCATATCTGTATCCATTTTAATGGAAATCTGTATCATATGCATTTCTGTTTCTCCCGAATTTGGTAATGATTTTTAGCGAATTCGGGGAGAAAAGACAAATACAAATATAACTATACTAATAACCACTCCATCTGCACCTCTAATTTCAGCTAAATCTTAAAAGAAGGTATGACTCAATGGATAAGATGCCAAAAATTACCTTTCATGTTTACACTTTCAGTTTCTTCCATCTTTCCCTTATTTTGGATTAGAACTTACGCGATTTTGTGTAATTGCCTCAGTTTAAAATTGCAGTGGACACTATGCTACTTCTACAACCTAAACACTTAGGTATTAAATATCAGCGGATGTTGCTATATATCCGCAAATATCATATCAGATTTTGAGGTATCTAATACGCGATTCCCCAATAGCATCGGTCCAATATTGCTTATACTATATGGCCAATTTTGCCTATTCCAATACCATAAATCATCGGCACATAATGATATCAGATACTGATGTTGATTACAATATTTACACCTTGCTAAATACCTTGCCAATTTCATGGCCAAGGAAACACAGGATAAAAGTGGGGATTGCCATAAATCCTAAGAGGTTAGTTGAGGGACAATAACTTGCACCTTATTGATTGCATCCTTTGCATTCATACAGCTAAGGGGCTTCTAAATTCTCCATGATAAGCAAAGAGTCTATTGAATGGAAAAGATGATAGGCTTTCCACAGGGAACTATGTCAAATATAAGGCATAGAGAAAAGAGAACCAAAGAATTGTATCAACACTAAGGCATAGATGAAAGAGAAATAAATAATTACATTAAGGCATGGATAAAAGAGAATCAAAGTATAATATCAGCTCTAGAGCACATAGAAAAAGGAACCAAGGAGAACACATTTTCACTCGGCCGTTAAAATACCTCATATTATAAATTTGTGCTGACCGCTGAAAATCAAAATAAAGGAATGTAAGAAAAGAATTGAAGGATTACCCTCCAAACCCAGCCCTCATGTCCATCACATTTCGTAACTTCAACTTTTTCCAATGGAAAGCACGATCATAGCCCCCAACAATGTCATGCCAATATCTTGCGTCTGCCTTGAAAATCTCATTTTTTGCTATATAAGCATCCATTTCTACAACCTGGAGTCTTTTTGGTGGTTCATGCACACGGGCAGGCCATGTTGGGATATTTGCTCCATACCCATTCTCAGGAAGTCGACTGATGCATGCTTTCAGACCAACATACCTGCAGAATGCACAGAAAAATCCAAAGCTGAGAAATATATTTAGAGAGAACTGTAGGTTTCACAGAGATATAACAAGCAAGCTGTAGTCTCCAGTAGACAGCAAGAATGCCATATGATGCCAGTACATCACTAAATCATAAGATACTTTAGTTTCTTGAGCCCTACAAGCCCAACTGTACCACGACTTGAAAGATAGTAGGCTTTTGCAGTATGGGTGTAATTGAGCATCAAGTTTTTTTCTTCTTTGTTTTTTTTTCCCCTCCATATTCATCATCATGATTATTTCCTTCTTATAATTTAATATCAGGAGCGAGATTACTCTTAGAACTTGATGCAGCTTTATGGTCAGGTTAACTTCCCCATTCCTCATACTTAATTTAAAGATGGAATTTTTTACCGTGGGGATTTAAGGCGGTTAAAAGAAAAGAGAAGAAATTTAAGAAGGTTGCATTAGATGAAGGCATATTGCAGACTGGGAAAAGTGTGTCCAAGATAGAAAACTAGGGTTTTTTAATAACAGTACAGATGAATCGCAGCTATCAGGATCTCGTAACAATCATTTGTCCAAAAAATCAATAATATATAATTCAGGAATTTGCATTGCAAGCAAAAACAAGCTAATGTCACTCTTAATCATTTCAGCTCGGGAAGAGTATCCATCTAAAAGAAGTGGCTAAACTTGCTTGTCAGCCTTACGTTTAACTTCAGACAATGTGCTACAGACTACATCTAACTGGGGTCTGCATCGAGGGGCAATTCATCTGCTTTTGAAACCATTAGACAAACAATCAACATGGCATCCTTGAGGAAGGTAGGAGGATTGGCGTAAAAAGAAATTAAGAAACGAATTAGTGGACAGGGTGATATACTTTGGCTATAACTCTCAACTTCATTCAATCAAGAGTAGCACTTTCTTTCTTTTTCTTATTCTTATCTGTCGGGTGAGATGATAGATCTAAAAAGTAAAGTGCAATCTTAAAAAGAGGAGTATATAATAAGCACTCAAGGAGTACAATAATGCATTCTGCATGGTATAAAACATACTGTACAACTACCATATGAGGTACTAGAGCTCCTTTTATCTATAAATGTACCAAGCATAAAAGAAAGAGTATTCAATTTTATCTGAGCAGACAAGGATGATTAGTTAAATACAATAGGCCCTTAAGCAGGAAAGTTTAAAAGATGTTGAATTTACCAAACGCTATTTGGGTCGTCCTCAGCTTCACATAGTGGAGGTTGGACTCCAGGATCACGATTAGTATAACACGTGTTGTTCAAAGGCTTCTTCCATAAAGCAATATAACCTTCCTTCTTTACAAGTTCCCAACAAATACGATTTGTAAGGTCCTCCATTTCTACATTACAAACAATGTCAGTAATAAACATAAAAAATTATAGAAAATAAAATATAGAACAAACAAGATATAAATGTGGAAATCGAGCTTTTAATCAAAAGAGAAGTACCCCAAGAACACTGGAAAATGCATTGGAGAAATAAGTATGGTGAAATTTCTGGAGTTTACATTCGTGAAAAAAAAGAATGGTCATGACAGAACCATGAATCTTCTGTAAGGTTTAAATGACCAAAAATCAAAATACATATCACTAGGAATTGCTTAAAATGAAGACCTAATGAAGACATTACTGCTTCCTAAAGAGTAACCTTTTTTAGCATAAACGGTGGCTAAAGTCCCCCACATTCTATCAATTAGTAATTAATGAAACATAGCTTACATGTTTTAGTATCACGCTAAAGAAATGACAGTACATAATTTAACAACAAAGACAAAAATAAAAATAAAATAGCCTTAGTAGGGTAAAAATAGGACTTGAAATGGTCCAAGGCAGCAAATTGGTGATGTCACCCATGAAACCCAAGTTCGCTGGCTCCTCAACTGCGCATGGCCTCATGCCCGGTCAAGTCACTTTGAGCGATTGACTGTTGCAAACACAAGGATCGAAATATGCTACGAATTCCAAAACAATTTTGAAATTCAAATCGCTGCGGCAAATTTGAATTTCAATTGTCAACACCGCCGTCAAAGTCCACTCTCCGATCATCGATGCAGCTATCAAAGCAAAAATTGAGCATCACGGTCCTTCATGCGTTCTGTCGGATTCAAACTTGAACATAATCCCAAGTCCAGAGGCACTGTCCTGTCTTCCAAACCGCCTCAATCTCGGGCCTGTTCTCCTTGATCCCATTCAGATGGATCATGCAGGGCCATTGACCTAAAAATCAACTCCCTTTGAGGCCATCTGGAGCATGAGCTCGTCGTAAATGTCCGCAATCTTGTCATAGGATTTCGAAGCAAGAGCGTCATGGAATTGAAAGAAATCCACGGCATTGAGAGAACGGCTAAAGCATGCACCCCTCTCACACCCAAGCGAAAAGTTACAAACAACCCACACTCTCCTCTCCCTATTAATAGCAAATTTCTCTGCTCTACAGAAGGAAACATGATTGAAGAGCATCTTCCCGACTGAGTTACATCAATTAAGACAATGCTGCAATCATGGGTTTCATCTCACATGATGCGCCTTTTCTCCTCCAGCAAATAGTAAGGAGCTCCAACTTCCCTTCATCTTCCTCCACCTAACTCAATTGATTTCCTCCGTGACTTTTGCCCAGGCCGCCTATCAAGTACTCAGTCTAATGAGATTGTCGATCCACACGTTGCACCCCTCCTTAGGCCTTTATTTGTCAGTTATTATGGTACCCCACGGGGCTTGACCACAACCCAGGCACTTTCAGATCTATGAGTTCTGGTAACCTCGCTAGTCTCCGTTGTTGCTGGCGTAACTCGCACCCCGACCTCCTTCACCTATCCTAATCTTACATTGTGGACCGCCTTTGCACGGCCTAGGTACTGTTGACATAACGTCGTCTTTACTCCTACCATCTCAATTCACTCACAAACAGTTGACCAACAGGGCAACATTGGCCGACTTCACCAGAGGTCTAGCTTTCTAAAGCTTTGGATGTTAGAAAAGATAGGATCACACAGGAGACTGTTAGGGGAGCCGCAGCCTTGGGACAGCTCCCCCCTCCACTCTCTTCTTCTACTTCTTTTATTAGGAAGTTAATAGAACAGGAGTTCTTAACCCTGATCCTAAAGAGTAAACTTAGAAATTGTATATGACATAATTACAAATAAAGGATGAATTACATTATCCTAAAATCATATGTCATGCTAGAAAACCAAACACTAAAAGCATGAATCATAAGAGCCAACCAACAGTGGCATATTTTCAGGTGCTATCAAAGAATAAATGTACCACATGTGGCAAAATCAATATGTAATGACCTTTCATTTTTTATAGCATAAATAATTAAATAAAATAATAAAATAATAAATATGACTTTTATTATTTTTAACTCCCAAACATTTCATCTTTTCCAACCTCCCAACTCTTCACTTCTCCATTAAACTAACCATAAAACCTCCCAACTGTTCACCTTCTCCATTAAATCATCCATGAAACCTCTAAATTAACTTTTCTTTTTAATTCTAAAATTAAAATCTAAATTACACTAAAAGCCTTTCAAATTCTAAACCCCCAATTTGAAAATTATATAAACCCCTAAACCAAAACGCTTTTACCCACTCCAACTAAAAAATCATCTAAATTCATATTAATTTATTTTTAATATTTTAAGAATATTTTTGTATAGATTGCTTCGTTGTGATTGGAAAATGATCGATATTGGAAAACGAATCGATGTGAGTTCACTTTTGGACTCACTAATCATGTTAATCTGTATAATTATTGTTCAATTACATTATTTTATTTTATAAATTGTTTTGAAATTCATCAATTACATATGATTGTTATCATTTTTGTTAATAAATATATTAAATCACAAAGTTAAATTTTAGAATAATCATATATACAATATTTGATAAATCACATAAAAACTATAATCATGAAAAAATAATGTTTGCAATATCATTTTGTATTGGTATTTAGACAAATTGTCTTGTATACTGGTTATCTAATTAAGAAACGTGCATAGCACGAAAAACCTCCCAGTATTCATACATTCATCTAGTTGATATCTCTATAATATCTTAAATAAGTAAATCTTTAATTTAGCCAATTGTAATTTATTCAATAAAGTATAAATTTAACGAACTCTTTAGACCATATTGTTAACAACCAATAAAACCAATTCGAAATATTATATATGATATGATCTATATACAAAGTTTACAAACTTTGAGAATTAGAATTGAAATTGACATAATTATATTTAAATGACACTGGGTTGGGAGAGAAACAGAATGATAGAAATGTACTTTGTTTCGGTTATAAACTTGTTAAGTTATACAACTGAATGTTTTGCACACCATGGAAACATGGTGATTTATTGGATTACACCTGATTATTCATATTTGCCTGACGGCAGGTACGACTCAGCACCGGACAATGTTGCATTCCTATGACAATTTCCTAGGTCTTATAGGAGACAATCGAAACAGCAGTATCCCATCAGTTAGTTTTTCCAATACATACTATTCCAAATAAAAACATTCTTATTATAATATTGACTGCACTAGAAGACAATATGACAAACTTATATCAGTTAACATTGCCACATAATAATTTAATATTTTTGAAGACACAATATTATTTTGTTTAGACATGACTTTTATATTACACATTCTTCCTGCGTATATTATTTTGGTCGCAAGCTACGACCAGAATATGCATGTCCAAACATTCTGATAGACATACAGGAGCTAATACAGGATCTAATGTACTTTGAAAAGTAGGTTGAAACCCAATCAATTATTAAAGTTTCATTATTTCCTTTTCTTTAGTTTTATTGTATTCTGTTATTCTTTCAATTGTATCCAAACTCTGTTCCAATTAATGAAAAGTTAAACTTTTGTTAAATTTTTCTACTATTATTATTTAGTATTATTGTGGCAAATATATTGATATTCTACCTAAAACTTTAGCATATTCAAACCGAATATGATATCGGTACCTACTACACGTGCTTGTATACCGTATATCGAGAGGCAGACATGACAAATTTTTAATATTTTATTGGTTTGCTGAATATTTTAGACCACACTATCCATCTCCTCCTCCCAACCTTTCTATCTTCTCTAACTTCAAATCCTTTCACCTTCTTTAAACTCCCAACTATTCACATTAAACTATTAAACCCTAAATTTAACTTTTCTTTTTAACTCTAAAATTAAACTCCCTAATTTAAATAAAAACCTTCATATTCTAAAACCCCCAATTTGAAAACCTATATAATCCCACATTTCTTAACCCATTACAAACATAGTCTGTTCTCTAAAATTCTCTCTCTCAGTCTACCGGAGTTGACACCATCGGAGCCGACGCTCTCATTACTGGAGCTTTACTAAAAAATCTTCATTTTTTTCCTCCTACTGGATTTTCATTCATTGAGGTTAGTGAAACTTATCTCATTTTCTTCTTGGGTTTAAATAATATCTATCATCTTATAAACCCAATAAGATAGATCTGTTTGTAAATTTCAGATCATTAAGACTATTTAGGCTTAAAATAAACTCTTAAGTGCCTTAAAATTACTAAAAAATCTCTAAAAATCATCTAAATACATATTTATCTATTTTTAATATTCTTAGAATATTTTCATGTAATGACCCTTCATTTTTGGATAGCATAAATAATTAAATAAAAAATAATAAACAAAATAATAAATATGACATTTCATTATCTTTAACTAATAAATCTTTCATCCTCTCCAGCCTCCCAATTCTTCACCTTCTCCATTAAATTACCCATGGAACCTCTCAACTCTTCACCTTCTCCTTTAAATCATCCATGTAACCTCCAACTTAACTTCTCTTTCAATTCTAAAATTAAAATCTCTAAATTAAATAAAAACCTTTCAAATTCCAAAACTACCAATTTGAAATCTATACAAACCCCTAAACCACATATTCCAACCATAAAATTCATCTCTAAGATTGTCCCTCCCTCTAAAATTCTCTTTTCCTCTCATCTCGCCGAAACGACCTTCAGAGTTGTCGGAACCACAATAGAAGTCACCGTCGGAGCCGCCACTACTTCGCCAATAAAGAGCACCTTCTTCCTCCTATCGGCAAAAAATTCTGGAAAACAAAGCAGATCCGCAAATTTAGAGTTGGAAATCCTCTACTCAGCAGATCCGCAAACCTAAAGATTGAGATTCGCGACCCAGTGACGACAGAGTAGGTTCGCGAATCTAAAATTGAGATTCATGATACTACCCATAGCTTCCGGGTAGGAGTTTAATATAAAGTCACCCGATCCGAACAAAAGAATTGCCATTTTGGATCATGGAGTTAACTGCCAAACGAATGCAGCGGTATTATTTCGATCGTGGGAGCAACCACCTAACGAATATGACGGCACTTCTCGAGTAGTGGGGGCTAACGGTCGAGCAAATGAGGCGGGACGTTACCCTAGAACCCTATAAAAGGCAGGAGAACGAAAGAGAAAGCAGATCGAGCATCTTCTTCTAAAAATTACCCTTGTGATCAAAGAGTCTAGAGCCTTCCTTTCTTCTTCAACCAACTGAGAGAGATTGTACGGAATGTCAACGGAGAGCAGGATCATCCTCCACAGCTATATCGGAACCCAACTTTAAACAAAGAAGAAATCATTTTCCTCATCTTCTATAAACGAAAAACCGTTGGATTGTAATCCTTTATTGAAAAAAACTTCAATAGAGCGTCATTTGTAATTTTTATGGTGAACAGAAGATTGGCGACTCCGCTGGGGACAACCATCACTTCCGGTGATCTGGTGGTAACTCAATCCGACAACGTTCTAGTTGGTAGTCTGGTCAACTCGCTCAACGTTCACGTTGACCAGGAAAAGTACGAAGAATTCTTTTCTTCAGGTTCCAAGAGCCCTACTTCTCTAAGAAGATGCCGTAAAATCTCCAAGGGTCAATCTCCAAGGAGGCTTTAATGGCAAGAACTCAGCCAAGGGAATCGAAAGACCAAATTCGTCCGAAATCCTCTTCTTCAACATTGGGCTCTAGGCCAGTTTCGGCTAAGACTCTTGATCTCTCAAGCAAAGTGGACCAAAGTCTCGGCTTCAACAAGGAAAAATGATCACTACCCACTCCGCAAGACTATGACGCAGAGAAGGAGGTTCCTCTCACTCGTACAACGAGAAGAAACCTAAGAAGAAGCAAAACTCGTGCCTTTCGCAGGACCACGCAACAAAAGGAAGCCGCCAACTCATCATCGCAAAGATCTACTGTACAACTATGGAGGCCAAAATGCGAGGTTGCAAAAGATCAAGACGTGGAAGGATTTACTCGTGTTTCTTACAAGAAACGGAGTAACTCTACAAAAAACATCTATGACTACAAACGCGGAGCATACATCCGCGTTCCTCGTGGTCCAAGAGGGAAACATGATCACACAATTAAAGAAGCCCGCGAACCTCAAGTTCGCGAAAGACGTGCACCTATCTTTAAAGCTAACCCTGTCTCACTCACTATCCCAGCAAGAGAGAACAAAAGAGGGCTATCTTCCGATACAAGAGATCTTAGGGAACTTCTAAACAGAAAAAAGGAAGAATCCCACGCATCTCATTGCCATTGCGAACGACTGATCAGTACAGTACTATCTCACTGTCATTGTTCAGCCCATACTAGATCGTTGGTGTTCCATCGGCTATCATCCCAACCGGTGAAGAGAAAGCGACGAAACAGGCTTGAGTTTTCTGAGCCTGAATACCCCAAAATATCATCCAATATGATAAGTATCGGAGAAAAGAAAAAGAAAAAGAAGAAGAAAGTCTTCGAAGGAGATATTTCTGACTCGGAGTTCTCTTCGGGTTCAAAGGATCTACTTAATGAAGAGCGAGGAGTTTTTCAAAACACTCGATTCAAGAGTAGGATGGCAGTCCCCATGAATTATAGACAAATGGCGGAAATCTTTTCCGATGAAGAAGACATGATCAAGTCTGTTATATCTGAGTCGCAAACATCCGATTCATTCTTGGAAGACTCTGCCTCTGCATATATAACTCAAAATAACATCTTAGAAGAGGTCATGCGGAGAATGGATGAACAAGACAAGAATATCCAGCAACAGCAGGATGCTATCAGCGAACTCAAAAATATGCTACATATTCTGGTAGAGCTGGAGAAGACTAGATTGAAGCATACATCTTCGCACTCAAAGACTGACAAGGCAGAAGAAGGTCATGACAAAGAATCAGAACATCATGAAGATGATGTAACTGCTCCATGCATCAAGAAGGAAACGCAAATGCTGTCTGAATGGAAAGCTTCCAAAATCAATTGAACGCCCTCATGCATAAGAGCGATCTATAAGAGTTAGGTGTGGTAAGGCCATATCCCATAGAATGGGAAAGTGTGCCGTTCCCAGAAAGCTATAAACCATTGAAGCTCAAATCTTTTGATGGTAAAGATCACCAAACCAGTACCTCTACTATTTTAAGTCGCAGATTGGACATTTAGCCGGAAATAACCCCATTATTACGCGAGTATTTGTTAGTATCTTAACAGGGCTAGCTTTTGAATGGTTCTGGAGGCTAGAACCAGGAACTATCAATTCATGGAGCAACATGGAAAAAGCCTTTCTGACCATGTTCTATGAAGATGACATGGAGGTGTCAATGCCGGTGCTTCTAGCAACTAAACAAAAAAAGGAGAGTCAGCCCGGGACTTTATCAAAAGGTTCCGGAATGATTCTCTCAGATGTCCGCATGGGATGCCAGAAAAGACCTTGGTAGAAACCTGTCGACATAATCTGTCAACTAAGGTTCTAGCCAGAATGGGAGCAGTAAAATCCTCTACTTGAAAAGACCTTGCCCTACAAGCTGAAGAGACTGAGGAGATCGCACAAAGGCTCGAAGAAGGAGGCGAGGAGAAGCAGAAGCGAAATGGTGATAACAACCATAAGCCCCGATCCCGGAGACATAATAAGGGAAAAGAGACAATGGTGACGGATGCCCCGCAACCCATAAAATCTTCTCCAAAGCTCCCTTTTTAAATACTTATGCCTCAAAAACAATATTCCTTCAAGGATGAGCATACGAAAACCATTTTCAACCTCCTCATGAGTAAGAAGATGTTGAAACTCCTAGAGTCTAAACAACCAGAGGAAGCAGGAAGAGTTAATGATCTTAATTACTGTATTTACCATAGGATTATTAACCACCCTACCCAAAATTGTTACATTCTTAAAGATAAGATTCAAGCCTTGGTAGACGCCAATATCATTAAGCTCCAAGAACACCAGAAAAAGGTGACCGTGAACATGGTGACTGTCAAGTTCGGTAAAGCGCCTGACTAGATAGAGTCAACAGTTCAGGACGGAGTGCAACCCATTCCTAGAGACACGATGCAGGTCGTGAATTTTGATCTGCATCAAAAACAGGAGAAAGGATTGTCCCCCTTCGAGACTGATAGGGGGGAGATAATATGGGTGCATCCAGATCTTCTTAATGATAAACAATGGACTTCCAACTCATCTGAAAGAAGGCGAAAAGGGAAGATTTTTACTTCCAATGTCGTCTCCGTAATTTCCGAAGTTGACGGAAGCATTCCTACTCTAACAGACTCGGAAAAAGAAACAGGAGACTCTCTGATGGCTAACGTAGATCCCCCTCCCACAGGAATCCGTTCGGAAAAAAATTATTTGAAGAATTATGACCAGGCCACAGAATCTCGACCATGTTTAGAGAAGACCAAACAAAAAGAGCTTAAGTTTGATAAAGTTCTGAAGAAGAAGGGAAAAGAGCCTGCGGAAGATTTGCAGAAGTCATTCCAGTTCAATATCTTAACACAGTTGGCCAATATTCCCGCGAGGATAACCTTGTACGAGCTCCTGAAGCTTTCCAAATCTACTAGAGAATTTTTAAGAGAATCTCTGCAAGATTCGGAGGTATTCTTGACACAGATACCAGAGATAATTGAGGAAGAATCTCTTTGCGCAACGTGTCACCAAATCTCTGGTAAGACCGTCCCCTACATCGCTCTCTCCGGAAAATATACAAGTCAGGAGCAACAAGCATCACCGCCTTTTGTATTACAAGGGATACATAGGGTCTACGGAGATTAATCGCATTCAAGTTGATTTAGGCTCAGCCTTGAGTATCATGCCACGGAGAATGCTACAGTATCTTGGAGTTCCGATGAATAGATTAGCGGCGAGTAATACTACTATCTTCGGATTCAATACTAACGGTAGTAGACCGTTAGGTAAGATAAATCTCAAATGCCAAATCGGCGACCTGAAAACAGAAGTCACGTGCTATGTGATAGACGCGGACACATCATACAATTTGCTATTGGGGAGACCTTGGATCCATATCAATCTCATTGTGCCCTCCACGTTACATCAATGCATGAAGTATGTGGACAAAGACGGGAACGTAAGAACGCTGATCGCAGAAAAGTAACCCTTTAAAGGAGTTGAAAACTACTTTACTGACATGTTGCTATATCAAGATGCGTTCGGTATTTCAGATCAGCCTGTTCCAGATGACTCTGATAGCGGCGAGGAAGCTGATACAGAATCAGGATTCAAAAATTCGGAATCCGATGATGTAATTTGGGACGGTGAGCCCATTGTGATAAGCCTCGAAGGCCTTGATATAAATAACACCATACACTCTGATGATGAATGGGTGATAAATGAAAATTTAGAGTTTGCTTATTCTTCTGGTGTTGATTCAGAGCCCTCAAGCACTAGCACAGATGCATTCAGCGATTGTGTAAATGAGATATGTTCTCTGACTTCCTTCCAAGCACCTATCCGATCATTCTTATACGAATTAAGTTACGACGTTGAAAGTGCTAATCAGGTTATTTTTGAGGTTCCTCCCAAAAACGGAACCCAGAAAGCTATAGTATTTGGAAGGGCAAGTCACAAGAACAAAAAGGAATGCTTAGATTCTAAGGAAGAACAGGAAAACCCGAGTTCTTCTATTACGATAAAAATTCTCGTAGATTAATAAAGAAAATGGGATATAATCTGACCGAAGACAGGGGGTTGAATTTCGAAAAAGGAAGAAGGACAATCCTTCAACCTTTGTCTCAGAAGGAAAAATACCAGATTATTACCAGAAAATCGGTAGGTGGTTGGGATACGTCACCGCTCCCGAAGGTTCTTCAAGTGAGAAAATCGAAGAAAGACAGTACGATCATTCGTTAGAATCATCCTGTTGGGACTCAGATGTCAGTATTGGCATGATTTTCCGCGAAGTGTCCGCAAATATGGCTTCCGCGATCCAAGGAGACGAAGACTTAGAGGAAGCCTCGCCGATAGGAGACGACCCCTGGGCCAAACATCTTAATGTGAAGTGGGAGCTCCAGTTTGAACAGCGCGAGTCTCCAACAGAAGATAAAGTGATCCAAATCAATATGGGGGGTGAAAAGAATCCTAAACCCATATTTATAAGTGAGAACCTATCCTCGGAAGAAAAGGAGTTGATATCCCTCATTCGCGAATACATTGATATTTTTGCTTAGAGTTACGAGGAAATGCCAGGATTAGACCCAAGTGTGGTGGTTCACAAATTAAACATCCGGCCAGAGGCTAAACCAATAAAACAATAGCAACGAAGATTCCGCCCAGAGATCATGGAAGTTATAGAAGCTGAAATCAAGAAATTGATTGAATCAGGCTTTATTCGCGAGGAACAGCATCCTGATTGGGTCGCGAATATAGTTCCCGTGACCAAGAAAAACAGAAAAATCCGAATTTGCATAGACTTTAGGGATTTGAATGAGGCTTGCCCTAAAGACGAATTCTCATTACCCATTACAGATATTATGATAGATAATACTTGTGGGTATGAGCGTATGACATTTATGGATGGGTTCTCGGGGTATAATCAAATAAAGATGTACCCTGATGATAAGAAGCATACGTCCTTCAGGACACCACTCGGGATGTACTGCTATACAGTCATACCCTTTGACCTAAAGAACGCAGGCGCTACGTATCAACGCGCCATGAACGTAATATTCCAGGAGCACCTCCGGAAGACAGTGGAATGTTACGTAGATGACCTAGCAATTAAAAGCAGAAACAAAGATGATCACTTGAAGGATTTGAAGGCAGTGTTCGATCTCATGAGGAAGCACCAGCTCAAGATGAATCCAACTAAGTCTTTTCTGGGGGTTTCCAGTGAAAAATTTCTCGATTTTGTCGTAACGTCAAAAAGAATACATCTTGATCCAGATAAAGTCAAGGCCATCCAGGACATGCCGCCCCCCGTAACATCAAAGAGTTAAGGGGGCTGTAAGGCAGGCTGGCGTACATCCGCATATTTATATCAAATTTGTCTGGTAAATGTCAGCCCTTCACCAGATTAATAAGGAAAGGAGTGTCATTTGTTTGGGATGACGCATGCCAAAAGGTTTTTAAAGAAGTCAAACAATATCTCATAGAGCCACTAGTATTTGTAGCTCCAGTCTCGGAAATACCTTTCCTGCTATACGTAAGGGCTATGGACCATTCCCTGAGAGCCTTGCTAGCGTAAAAGAATGAGCCAGGTCACGAACAAGCTATTTATTACCTCAGCAGAATGATGGTCGGGGCGGAACACCGGTATAATCTAGTGGAAAAGGAATGTTAAGTTTTAGTGTTCGCAATATAGAAAATACGACACTATTTAGTTGGACAAACCATCAACGTCGTATCGAGAGTTAACCCCTTGAAAATATTAATGACTAAACCCGGATCGTTAAACTCAAGACTATCCAATTGGGCTATTTTGTTATCACAGTATGATATGCGCTTCGTCCCACAGAAGTCTATTAAAGGACAGGCCGTGGCCGACTTCTTAGCCGAACATCCAATCCCGGCATTCTCAAAGTTATACGAACAAATTCCGGGAGAGTTACAAGAATGGGACCTGATTCCAGAAAAAGATAATTCGCAAAAATCTTCCGAGGCAAATACAGTCTCGAAAGGTGTATGGCAGCTTTTCTTTGATGGTACCTCCCGAATGGGATCCGAGGGAAAGATAACAGTGGGGGTAGGAGTTGTTTTTGCCTCTCCTCACAACCACATCATTCCTCGAGCTTACTCATTAACAAGCCTGTGCTCCAACAATGTCGCGGAGTATAACGCCCTCCTAATCGGCTTAAAAATAGCCAAACAACTGGGGGTCAAATATTTGGAGGCGTATGGGATTCTCAACTTGTTGTAAATCAAGTAAAAGGGGAGTACGAGGTCAAACATGAAGACCTCCTGCAGTATTATCGTGCGGTAATCAAGATCGTCGATGGTTTCGATGGTTTTTATATCAGCCACATAAAGCGCCACCGAAATAGTTATGCAAATTCACTAGGTTCCTTAACTGCTACATTAGCCTTGCCCAAGCATGCTAGAAGGCAAATTACGGTAGAAAGCAAAAAATTATTTTGTCCGAAGGACGAGCTCAAAGAGGAAATGAAGGAATCACAGGAAGACGAAGCTGACGTTCTCAAATCAAGTCTAGAACTGAGAGATTGGCGTTTTCCTTATAGACTATATCCTTTACGGTATATTACCTGAAAATCAAAAAGAAACCAGGGCAATTCAGAGAATAGCTGTCCGGTTGTACTATAACGCGGAACTCCAGATATTGTACAGAAAAATCTTATGATGGAATTTTACTTCGCTGTCTCTCCAACCGCGAAGCTCAAAAAGTACTCGAAAAAACTCATGCTGGCGTCTGCGGAGCGCACCAACCAGGACCGAAACTCTGGGATAGAATCCGAATGATGGGTTATTACTGGCCTAAAATGATGACAGAAGCGATTAACTACGCCAAGAAGTGTAGAGCCTGCCAAATATATGCGGACTTTATACATCAAGCTCCAGAGTATCTCCACCCAACGGCTACGTCATGGCCATGTGAGCAATGGGGTATGGACATTATCGGACCAATTTTCCCGCCATCAACAAGAGAACATCGGTTTATTTTAGCCATAACAGATTACTTTTTAAAATGGACTGAAGTCGTTTCTCTGGTCGAAATAAAGTCATTGGATGTTATCAAATTCATCAAACACCATGTGCTTTATCGCTTCGGAGTGCCCAAGAAGATCATTCATGATAACGGGTCTCAGTTCGTAAACCAGATATATTCTAGATTCTGGTAACTTCATCACCATATTACCCTGCAGCAATGGTTTAGCAGAATCTTTCAATAAGACCATTATAAAACTTCTCAAAAAATTTGTGTCATCCAATCAAAGGGATTGGGATGAAAAACTCGGAGAATGCCTGTGGGCATATCGCACCACGGTTCGAACCCCCACTAATGCCACGCCCTTTTTTTTAGTATTTGGGTCAGAAACAGTTTTGCCTTTGGAAATTCAAATCCCGTCGTTACGAGTTGCGTTAACTAGAATGACACAAGAAGAAAGATATCGACAAAGACTCCAAGAATTAGAGGCCTTGGACGATGAGCGCTTGGAAGCTCAACAGAGTATTGAACTATACCAGGCGCGGATCTCCAGAATTTTTAACAAAAAAGCCAAACGAAGAACTTTCAGGAAAGGTGATCTGGTCCTGTCAGTCAGAAGACCGATTATAACCAGCCAAAAGCCTAGAGGAAAGTTCAAGCCGAAATGGGAGGGACATTTTGTCATTGATACGGTCTACTCCAACAGCGTATACCGGTTGACGAAGCCGAACGGCGACAAAATTATGATGCCAATCAACGGCAAGTTTCTGAAGAAATATTATTCTTAGCAAAAGTTGCAGAACACCAGTTGTAATGTGACCTGGGTAGTTCAACGCAAACCATGAACTAAAGTTTGTCTGTAATCGGAAGTTCATTAATAAAGATTTATAGTTCCGGACTAAAAATATTTAAAGCCGCGAATCAAATTTTCTTTCTATCAAATTTGCCAAAAATTTCTTCCTTTCAAATTTGCCAAGTTAAATAATACCTCTAGCGAATCAAAAATTTCTTCCTTTCAAATTTTCCAAGTTAAACAATACCTCTAGCGAATCAAAAATTTCTTCCTTTCAAATTTGCCAAGTCAAAAATACCTCTGGCGAATCACATTTTCCTTCTTACAAAATTGTCAAGTTAAAAATACCTCTGGCGAATTAAATTTGTCAACAAGAAGTTCTTTCATTCACAGTAATTTTGGGTATTTAGAAAATTTTGATTCATTCTGAGATTATCAAGTTAACAGTTATCTTTGGTAATCAACATCAGAATCATCCTTCAGATACTCTTAGTTACGTAAAAAGAAAAGAACTTCGTTATTTATCATCAGATCAAAATTACAGAGAATTCTCTAGTGTTGTACAGTCAACAAGAGTGGGTACAAATCTCTGATGTAAAAAAAAAGAGAAAACTTGCTTATGTAGTCGTCTCTTTCAGCATGGCTCGGATCAAAAAGTTTTCTCCTGCAGACTCTTCATCTGGAATGACAGACTTGCTTCTGTAGCTGTCTATTTCAGCATGATTCGGATCAAAAAGTTTGCTCCTATGACCTCCACTTCCAATTTGCTCTTGTAGCCTCCTTTTTAAGGACGGCTTAAAGACATAATCTTGTTTCTTCTTTCCAACCACAATCAGGGACCTCCTAGTTGGTTCCCCCAGTGATGATGCCAGCGACTTGATTAGTTCAAAACTAGGCATACCAAGTGCACACTCCAGACGTACAATGTGAGGAGTTGCACAAATTCAAAGTCCTGGTCATTAATACCCCAACCTTGTGGGGTACTAAAAAAGAAGAAAAATAATGCCCCAGACACGAAATCTTCTCTCATAAAAAATACATGAGACCTTCCAAGACTCTCGAGGTATTGGAAGCAATTACGAGCCCATTGGGTCTGGGTCATTGTTAAGGAGAATAACTACGGTTATCTCCTGTAGCCAAGTTAAATTCCTGTTAAAAAGGGGAAGAAAAAGAAGGAAGAGGAGGATATAAATCAGAAGAAAAAGTTTACCTTAATTAAGGAAAATGAGTATGGTCAGAAGAACCTTTTCGGTGCAACACACCGCTGGATTGAGACAGTCTGGAGGTCTTGTAACATGCCAACTCTTATCCATCACTTCGGTTGGAGAAGAAGAAAATATGGCTGCACAAATAAATCGACTACAAAAGAAAGGAGAAGAGAGTCGGGAAGAAATTTTCTCACGACTGAATGATCTTCTATCGAAAGAATCATGCGTCTTATATAGACGGTCTCGTGACTGTGATCTTCGATTTGGAAAAAATAAAGCCGAAATCTTCGGCTAAAATTTTCCGTTCAGACCTCAACAGAATTTATTACTATTGCATGGGACGTTTAGATATCGCAGCCCGGAGATCTCGTCATTAATAAAGACATGCAACGCTTGGGATTCCCCGCCCGACAGTTTTGTCCCAAGGCTCGCAGAAGTCTCTTCAAATTCCCAGAAGTTTTGGATCATCCCGCGAAGTTTCTAGGCACAACATCGCGAGCTTAAATTCGCAGTCCTCGGGGCCCAAGATCGCGAATTTAGTATGAATCCGCGGACCTCCAGATGAAAAATCGCAAATCTGACAAAGGCTCATGAAAGTCACGTGACAGATATGCGGTTACTGGGATTATACGGAGACTCTCAAATCTCATATATAAAATGGCGCGTTTATTGCAAGTCTTTGAAGACAAATGATGAAGTCATGCCGTAGAAATACAAAATTGAATTCAAGACTTTCTGCATAAGCAAGAAGTCATACCATGCACAACAAATGTCAGGGGAATTTCTAGTCCGATATATATATATATATATATACAAGTTTCTACAAAAGAAGGAACAGCAGAGAATCAAAAAATATATATATTTCTACAGTTCAATGATTCAAGAGAGCTTTAATCTTCTCCTCGGCATCATCAATATCTTGTTAAAGGACCTCATAAGCTTGGACAGTGGCTTGATGACGCAATTCCTCGTCACTAGCAACGACATTCTTCGTCGCAGTAGCCTTCAGCATATCCAATTCAGTTTGTATTGCCTGGAGATCTCTGATCGTATTGTCCCGCTGGCGCGATAAGTTGGTGAGATTCCTCATTGACTCATCACGTTCCTTGGTGATTTTGGCCAAGAAAGCCTGAGCTTTGGCAATGGTCTCCTGGATCCTGACAATAGCCTGGTCATGGCCCTTGACAATTGAAGCAGCAACCTCCACTTGAAGAACTAGAGACTGATGATCTGATTGACTCTTTTCCAAGGAGGCTTTGCAAGCATTGGTCCTCTCCTGGGTCTCCTTCTGAAACCTAAGTTATTCCTCTTTCAGCCTCTGAAAAATGGCTTCGACTGCCTCAGATTTGTCAGCACTTCTGGCTCTCGATAGGAATTCAGCCTGCTTTTGAAGCTGAGTTATCATAAGTCTGAAGGGAGCAACTTTCTCTTCTCCACCAATACTGACAATACCAGTCAAGTAAATATTGAGAACATTGGCAAGTGAAGCAAATTAAGCCCCCTTCAGTACCTTGTCAACACAACGATCAAGGAAATGGAGGAAAATTTCCACCGTATCTTTCAATAAATCAACCTCAAAAACATCAACCTCTGCATGAGAGGGATCAACACTGGCTGGGGCAGAGACGGTTTGAACCGTACTCTGCTGCACAGAGGCAACAACGCTAACATCAAGAGGAACGGGACCTCTGGAAGCTTCAACAGAACTACCAGCTGCAACACCTTGAATTAAAGTATCGGATGGAGCAGTTATGGCCGAGACCATGGACACAGTAGCCTCTGGAATTGCTGCTTCTGTAGTACCAACAGATGTAGTAACCTTGGTCACTTCACCAGCGTCAACTTCTGTGATGGTGTCATCTGGCGAAGTTACCTTCACACCCATGCACTCTAAATCGGGGGTCGAAACTGGAGCTAGCAAAAAAGGAGAAAATTGATAGTTAAATGTTACGATATCAGCTGATGATAACACAATTGTTAAAGAAAAAAGATGCAAACCTAAAGGTTGAACACTGAATTCTCCAGATCCGTATACTTCAGGTCCAAATACCTCATGCCCGTATAATTCAGTCCGAATGTCTTCGCTCAGATAGACATACTTACCATGGTCTAATGGGGGGTGGAAGAACGAAGATTGCCACTGCTGATATCGTCGTCATCACCCCATTCATCCTGATCTTCCAAAGGAGATGCTACTTTTGGAGGACCTGATGCATAATCTCCCTAATGATTTGTACTTCATCATCTGTAATAGCTTGATGAACAGGGGTTGCGGAACCTTCTTGTACAGTAGAAGAAGCACCAATTTCAACAGTGGCCTGGTGGATGAGAGTCACAGGATCCTCTTGAGTAGCGGGAGTAGTATCACCGCGAAAAACAGGTCCTTGACTCCGACGCCTCTTAAGAGAGCAGAGAATTAAGGATGAGTCGTCTTCATCCTCCTCAGGTTCCTTCATGAGGGTCTTGGAAATCAAATTGGGTGTCGTAGTACCAGCCCCAGATGGGATGTCACGCGGATCAACGCCCCGCAGAACAATAGGCAAGTCACTGAGACTCCTCAGCCTCTTTCGCTTATGCGAAATCTTCTTTGGAGGAGATTACAGTTGAGGAGAAGTTTCCTTCAAAGTTGAGAGAGGAGAAGCATCAAAGGGAGTAGGTTGGGTTGATAAAGCCACAGCATTATAGTCCTCCTCCCTTTGTTGAGTCACCGGTTCCGACTCATCAGAGACACTTTCTGCCTCGAAATCGTCCATCCCTACTACTTTCGTACTGCCAGTTCTTCTTAGCATACTAAGCTCTGATCTCTCTCAAGCATGTATGATTTACACTGAAGTTCTGAGGAGCGGAATTAGCATCCGGGAACCATTTACAGAAACTGAAACTCATTCGAGTTCGGGATCTTTAGAGGAAGATCAAATCTAGCCTGGGTTCCACCTGCGACGAAATAAAACCAGGCTCGAGCTCCTTCGAAGGCATTCCCAACAAAACTTATTTCCCTATTGGGATTACCAACATAAAACTGATCATACCTAAACTGTCGAGCGAAATGGCTCGAATAATAAGGCTCTATATAACAATGGTTCCCCAAACGAAAAACCAAATGTCCTGGACGAATGTTTATCAACCACCAGAAACACCCCGGAGACAAAATGGTGAATTTATCAGCACCAGCCATGTCTGCAAATTCTTCCCCGTACCCAGCATTTGGAAAGTACGGAAAACATCTGAACAATTCAAAACTCGAAAAATGGCAGAGAGTCTTGCGAATCACAGCCATATAGCCCCCTTTCCATTGTGACCTCTCATAGTGCTGCACTTTGGGAGCACTAAAGTCTATCTGCGAATCAGCAGGACTCATCAACGAGGGGCAATGCAGAACCAACCAAGCCATCAAATAAGTATAGGGGAGCTCTACGTGCGGATTAGGAGTCTTAATGACTGGATCTCCTTTCTTCCTCTGCTCCTTCACATGGCAGAATTTATCAGATAATCTCCTTAGTCCACTTTGAATGCTGCAAACCATTGCGGGCAACAGACTGAGTCGCCTACCAAATGCTAGTAGGACGGTTGGGTATACGATCCTAATGGGTATGTTTTCCTGCGAAGGAATAACACACTTCTTCAGCCATACCATCAAATAGTCTGCCAAGAAGGCAGAATCAGATAAAGGCTGGAGGTCCTGATAGTGAAAACTTTCAAAGGACGTTCCAGTCTTGAAAACGTCCTCATTAGATTCGGCGACGTAAGCGTCTGTTCCGAAACTCGCGATTCTTCTCTCAACCTCCTTTTCAGAATCTGGAGGAAGGCGAGTAAAATTAGAATTACTCTTGGAAAAATTGGGCAGGAGATATTGCAACCACTTCTTTGGCTTCAAACTGCGAGTACCGGACGTGTGGGTGCAAATATGATAGTGGTAGAGCAACTCCTAGTAAGTATTATAGACCAAAAGATTACGGGTCTTCAGCAGATGGAGTTCTTCTCCAGTAGGGACGTACTCTTCATACGGGATGTCTTCCATGAGCAGTCTCGAAATTTCATACATCTCGTGAAAGGCGAAACCCAATTCGCCTCGAGGGCAAAAGATTATACAAGTATTAGGATTATACAGTTCTAGTAGAGCAAAAAAATAAAATCTGCTAGCAGGAATGCCGTGTTGAACAGTCCTGATATCACGATACAATCCCGCATGATGAAGCTGATCTCTGAAAGCTCTCAGAAAAAGTCAGTCAAGACTGTCCATTCTCCTTTTGAGAAACAGTCAACCAATCCCGGGGGTCGAAAATCTTGAACAGGGAATTCCCCTTGTGCATCGACAAAACGATGTAAGAAGGTCTGCGCGACTATGGGTGTTTCACCTCTAGGGAAGTCATGATTAAGAGGCCCCGGGAGCAATCCACAAAAGTATTTTCCAGTAGAACGACAGAAAGCACCTTGAAAGTTAAATCCTCCCAATAAGATGCCGTCCTGCGGCCTGTTTATGTGCCAGTTCATTCGTCTGGACACGGAAAGGGATTGGAAGAATAAGAACGGGTAAAATCTCTCCATGTTAGGGAGAAACAAGTAGCGGCATTCGACTTGACGAAACCATTTGTAATCTCCATCTTCCAAACTGCTATTGGACACCGAAACGTGGTCCCCAAACAGAAAAGCGGATTTGTATAGCAAGGACCGATCATCTCCTTCAAAGGGCGCATTGGTCATTAGTTCTGGCAATGTTGAGCGACTAGGATGGAAGATTTTATCTTCTCTCTCTTGGCTATCAGATGGTGTACAATGCGAGAAAACTTGACCGAATCTAAACTCTTTCTCCCTATCATAACCATCCGAGTATCCGAAGTAATGGTCCTTAGGCCAAGGATTCAAAGTGTAATCAACTGCAGAAGGAGATATTCAGATTCAAGACAATTTTTGAGAAAGGAATTGCTTTTTTTTTTTAAAGTTATTATTATTACCTCTAATCAAGGATTCCTACCGAACCACCATCGAACTGGAGGTTGCTTGAGGGTTTTGATGACCACTAGCAGCAACATCGAAGGAGAAAACTTTTTTCGGCATCTTTTGTAGATTAAGGAAATCCTCCGCAAAGAGTATCGAAAGCTAAAAGAGGTTGAAGACGAGAAGTCTGAGGAACTCTAAAGAAAAACTTGGATTTTAAATTTCTTGAGATGAGAATAGCCTCTCTCATGAAATCGAGATTATATAGCAGATGATTTGACGGCCGAGATCTTCGGATAGACGTGATCCCTGGCCCGAATTTTGTGAGTACCTTTTCATTTAATGCGGCTCAGAGAACGTTTCAATTCCTACGCCGTAAAAAACAACCGCCTTCTGGCTTTTCCGCAACCAAAAAAGTGAAAAATTCGCGCCCCTAATACAGAGTCGCGTTCCTTCCGGAATAACAGTTTGCGACCCTAACACAGAGTCGTTTTCTTCACATAAAAGTGAAAAGTTCGCGCCCCTAATATAGAGTCGCGTTCCTCCTGAAATGGCAGTTTGCGACCCTGACATAGAGTCGTTTTCTTGTCCAAAAAGTGAAAGTTCGTGCCCCTAATACAGAGTCGCGTTCCTTCAGAAATGACAGTTTGCGATCCTAACACAGAGTCGCTTTTTCCTCCAAAATGAAAGATCGCGCCCCTAATACAGAGTCGCGTTCTTTCCGAAAAGCAGCAATTTATGGCGTTAATACAGTCACATTTTCCTTCAAAAGCAGCAAATGATGGCGCTAATACAAAGTCGCATCTTCAGCAGTAAATTCACGGTGCTAATACAGAGTCGTGTTCCTTTCAAGATGAGAGCTCGAGATATGGAGACAGAGTCATGCTGTCGGCAATCGAAGAAAAATTCTAATACAGAATTGTGCTCTCGGAAATATGAAAAATAGAGATTCTAATACAGAATGATATATCCAAAGTATTCCAAAACTTCTCAAAAATCATGAGTTTTGAAAACTTTGAAAGGGGTTTTGTCGGCGAAAAATTCTGGAAAACAAAGCAAATCTGCGAATTTAGAGTTGGAAATCATCTACTCAGCAGATCCGCGGACCTAAAGATTGAGGTTCGCGACCCAGTGACGACAGAGCAGATTCGCGAATCTAAAATTGAGATTCGCGATACTACCTATAGCTTCCGGGTAGGGGTTTAATATAAAGTCACCCGACCCGAACAAAAGAGTTGCCATCTTGGATTGTGGAGCTAACTGCCAAACGAATGCAGCGGCATTATTTCGATCGTGGGAGCAACCACCTAACGAATATGATGGCACTTCTCGAGTAGTGGGGGCTAACGGTCGAGCAAATGAGGCAGGACGTTACCCTAGAATCCGTATAAAAGGCGGGAGAACGAAAGAGAAGGCATATCGAGCATCTTCTTCTAAAAATTACCCTTGTGATCAAAGAGTCTAGAGCCTTCTTTTTTTTTTCAGCCAACTGAGAGATTGTACGGAGTGTCAACGGAGAGCATGATCGTCCTCCACAGCTACATCAGAATCCAGTTTTAAACAAAGAGGAAATTCATTTTCCTCATCTTCTGTAAATGGAAAACTGTTGGATTGTAATCCTTAATTGAAAAAAACTTCAATAGAGCGTCATTTGTAATTTTTATGGCGAACACCTCCTCTTACTACATTTTTGGGTTCTCAGATTTTGTTAAGAAAGAAGACATTCTCTCTTTTTCTTATTAAGTTAAATTATTTTAGTGGGTCCTAGAACTAGCTTACTAACTAACCAACAACCCTATTAATTTAAAAACGACATCCACCATTTTATAAACCCAATAAAATGGATCTAGATTTGTTTCTTAATTTCAAACCCGTTAAGACTAATTAACTCTAAAATCTATTTTTAAGTGTTTTATAAATATTAGAAAAATCCAAAAAAAATAACTAAATTCATATTAATCTATTTTTAATATTCTTAAAATATTTTTAATGTGTAAATTGCTCCGTTGATCAACGGAAAACGAAATCCAGATGAGTTCATTTCTGGACTCACTAGTCAAGCTATTCTACTTAACTATTTATTTCTGTAATAATTTGTTATCTCATATGAACTCATCAACTATTTATTATTGTTCATGTTATTGAAATTTTGTCATTTTTGTTATTCACTTATTATTAAATTTGTTAAATCACATAATATAGTTAGGTTTTAGAATAATCATATATACAATATTTGACAAATCATATAAAATCTATAATCATTGAAAAATATTGTTTGTGATATCATATTGTGTCAGTATCTAGGTAAGTTGTTTTGTATACTGATTATCTACTTAAGGAACGTACGTTGCACGGAAAATCTCTCAACAATCATACACTTATCTGGCTGATATCTCTATAATATATCAAATCGGTAAATCTTTGATTTAGCCAATTGTGATTTATCTAATAAAGTATAAATTTAACAAACTCTTTAAACCATGTTTAACAAACTAATAAAACCCGATTGAAATATTGTATATGATATGATCCATATACAAACTATGAGAACAAGATTTTCGACCTGATAAGAATTCTACTTGAATGACACTGGATTGGTGAAGAAACTAAATGATGAAAATATACTTTGTTTCGGTTGTAACTTGTTAAGTTGTACAATTGAATATTTTACACACTATGGGTACATGATGATTTGCTGGATTATACCTAATTATTCTTATTTGCCAGGCGGCAGGTCCGACTCAGCACTGGACAACCCTGTAACCATTTTCTTAGTTTATGCAAAAAATAATCGAAACAATAATATCCCATCAGTTAGTTTTTCATATTATATGACATCCTATATATATTCTTGTTATAAATCTAATTGCACTAGATGACATAAGACTTTAACTATAACTATTAAAATTATTGTTATAAATTAATATAATATTTTTATATTTTTTTAACTATTTTTACATATATTGTTTTGGTCACAATCTGATGACCTAGGTGTGCATGCCCAGACTTGTCGATGGACAAACAGGAGTTACTACAGGATCTAGTATAATTTGAAGAGCAGGTTGAAACCCAAAGTAGAGTTACATTATTTCCTCTTATTTAATTTTATTTGTATTTTATTATTCTTTCAACTGTATCCAAACTCCGTTCTAATTAATAAAAAGTCAAACTTTTATTAAATTTTTTTACCATTATTATTGAGTATTATTGTGACAAATGTATTGATATTCTACCAGAGAGTTTAGTACATTCAAACCGAATGTATCTGCCACACATACTTGTATACCGTATATCAGGAGCGGGACATGACAAGTATTTTAGTTTAATACATAATAAATTCGATAATTTATCTTTTATTTTCTATAACCTCCCAACTCATTCATTTCTCTAGCCCCAACCTTTCATCTTCTCCGTGAATTAACTATATGAAACCTCCAATTTAATTTCTCATCTTAATTTTTAAAGATAAATCCAATATCCTCTTTAATTTCATCAATCCTTCATATTCTATTACTCATCAAACCCTCTAAATTCTATAACGTCGCAAATCCTTCAAATTCTATAACTCCTCAAAACCCTTTATATTATATAACTCCTAAATCCAACACTATATAAATCCAAGCGCTCTTCTCAATTCGATCCTACACTCATTCTCTAAAATTTTTATCTTTCCCTCTCACCTCATCGGAGCATCTCGTAGGACCGTTGTCGTTACGCCACCCCTCGCCGAAGCCGCCATCTCTTTCTGGAGCTTTGCCTGAGAACCTCCATATTCTTTATTTTCTTGCATCCCTATTAATTGAGCTTGGTAAAACTTTTTTCTTTAATTCCCATTAAATTTATCTTATTAAACTCTAGAATTATCTCACCCACCATCCAACCGCCCTAATAACTCAAAAACAACATCCACCATCTTATAAATCTAATAAGATATATTCAAATTTGTTTATTGATTCGCTAATACATTTTAACCTTAAAATCAATTTTGAATGCTTTATGAATATTAGAAACTCCATAAAATAAATTTAGGATAACAATTTTTAACAAATATATTATAATTTTATGCATAGACTACTTCGCGTGATTGCTAATTGGTAGATAAGACCTTCACGAATCAAGATGAATTCTTTTTTGGACTCACTAATCATATTATTATATAAAATTGTTGTTCAATGTAATTATTTACTTTGTATATTTGAAAATTCATCAATTACTTATTATTGTTCTTGTAACCGAAATTTGTTATTTCTGTTATCAAATATGTTAAATCACATAATATAGTTAGATTGGTGAATAATCAAACTATACAATATTTGATAAATCACATAAAAGTTACAATCATGGAGAAATATTGTTTGTGATATCATTTTGTATCGGTGTCTAGGCAAGTTGTTTTAATGTTGGTTCTCTAATTAAGTAACGTGTATCGCAAGTGAAACCTCTCAATGTCCGTACACTTATCTGGCTGTTATTTCTATAATGTCTCAAATCAGTAAATTTTTTTATTTAGCCAATTGTGATTTATTCAATGACGTACAAATTAAATGAACCTCTTTGAACCATTCTGTTAACAAATTAAACATATCAAATTGAAATATTGCACATGATATGATATACAGACTATAAAAACCAGAATTAAACCTAACATGACTATACTTAAATAACAATGGGTTGGGAGAGAAACTAAATAATAGAAATATCCTCTGTTTCGGCTGTAAGCCTGTAAACTTATTAAGTTGTACAACTAAATATTTCGGACACCATGGATGCGTGGTGATTTATTGGATCACACTTGATTATTCTTGTTTACCTAACAACAGGTCCATCTCAGCACCGGACAATCTAATGATCATTTTCTGGGTCTATACACGAGACAATCAAAATAATAGTATCTTATCAATTAGTTTTCCAATTACATAACATCTTAAGTAAAAATACGCTTGTTATAATTGTGACTGCACTAAAAAAAATATTAAGTTTAACTTATATCACTTGATATTGTCGTTATATATGAATTTAATATTTTCTAAAACTTGTGTTATTATCATGTTTGAACATAACTGTTATTAATATTACATATTCTTTCTATGTATATTGTGTAGATCGCTATCTTACGACCTAGATATACATATCCAGAGACTGAGATGGATTATGTTGATCATACTATGGAAAATTTGGAGTATTTTGCTGAAGTGACTGAACATCAGTAGTTATCTATGTACTTAGTTTATATTACATGTTGTCTTTTCATATTTTCGAATCTATCATTTCTTAATGGAAGTTATCTCAAGTTATCATATAACGTTCTCTTATTTTCCATTATGTAATAAACTTCATGACATAATGAATGTCAGTTTATTTATCTACATGTATTATCCTCTGTAGTTGTGATACTGTAATTAGGCTTTAACATATTCAAACCGAATATGTTGTCGGTACCTGCTACATGTGTTCGTATACTGTACATTGGGAGCGAGCGTGACACAATAGTAAGTGTATTTCAGTATGTTTAAAATCATAGCCCACATTTGATGTTTCAAAGAAAGCTTCATTTGTGAGGAAAGATTTAATAGGTATACTTCCAATGTCTAAATCAAAAGAATACAGGGAATAACAATTAAAGGTTAAAGTAAAATTAAAGATGGCTGCAAATAAAACATCATTTTCCAAAGGTTACCATAGGATTTTGGAATGAAATTGGAATAGGCATTTCATCAAGAATAAGATGGATCAACCCGGATCTTGAAGGGGAGTAAAAGAACGGAAAAACAATGCTCACAAAAAAATCATGACCCCAGACAAATATAGTCACACAGATCAATATTAAGGAAATAGTGTTCAGTTCAATTTTTCACAATGAATAAATAAGAATGATTAAGAAAACATTAAAGATAATCAAAAGTTGATAGCATAAATTATCTGAAGAATTATGCTAATCAGGGCAAAATTAACCATATCTGTTACATATGTGCATTTTACAGTGAAGTGGGGGAAGAGATTCTTGAACGCACAACCTGGGAGAACTATATATCATAATTGACGACAGAAACAATGAACAAAAACTTAAAACTGAAAACAGTAAGTGGATGAATGAACTTAAAAACCGCATCACATGTCCACTATAAATGATATAAGCAAGCCAAAGAAAAGATCAAATGGATGAGATTTCCCAGAGTTACCTTTCCATGCCTCTTGTTGGCTCTCTTCATGTTTATAAACAGGCTGTGCGGCCCAAGCAAAGTAACCTCCAGGTCTGAGCATTCTGTTGACCTCAAGAAGTAAAATTCCATCTTCACCACAATTTTGGTGTAAACTGATCAGTACAGTCCAAGCGAATTTCAGCAACCAAGCATTAGCAAAGACAGTAAATCTGTTATATTCTTAGATGATCTTAAACTTTAAAAGAATAATAAGGTAAAGTTTAAGATTCTAGAGGACACCTTATTTCTATAAATGTCGGTGCCTTGAGAGGGGAAACAGTTTTATGTGTAAATAAAAAACTGAAGATCTACAGATCTCAGCTACCACATACACAAGGCATAAGAAGAGTTGTGGTAGAGCTTATTTTGATGGCTCAAGATCTCAACCCAACTCTATCATTGTGCATAAGTAGTACAGAGCAAAAAAACAAAGGATAATAGATTTAACTCATCTGCATTATGTTACATCTGAATGAATTTTGAAACCAATAGACAAGATCATAATTTAATGTTATTCTAGGTTGAACCTGCATATGACAAGAACAAATAATTGGAATTTCAGACTGAAACTCAAATCTATGCCAATTTCTAAACAAGGTAACTTTTGAGGCATTAAAAACTTCATAGAGTATAAGTAGATAGAGTTTCAAGTCTACAAAACAAAATGTCACATTTTGGTTGCAAGTGGATATCAAGAGAGCCGTCTACTTTATTTTAAACATTAAGTAAATCATTAAGGTTCATAAAAGAAGATCAAAGGACTGGATAATATGACAGGAAGCTATGCAAATCAGTAAAGAGCTAAAGACGTGATCAAGTTGTTTAACTGAAAGAACTAAATGGCAGTGCCAGATACTTTATCAAAGTAAATGCTATGTACATATAAGACTAAAATAGGATCGGCTGGGCCTTTGTGAAGATCTCCCTTCCATATTTGCCTTTGTGATGATGATGATGAAATGATAAAAAACTTTAAGAGACTGAAAATTATGTGACTGAAACATGCAAGAAAACAAGTAGAATCATATGCCCTAGCACATTTTCCTTTCCTTTTCCCTTTTTATCTCGGGTGGGTAAGTTGATATTAGTTTTTGGCTGACGGGCAAACCATAATCCATCTCATAAATATTTTTGAGATAAGTTGACGTCTATACATTTATATGTGACAGTAAAAGATACAAGTGTTGGACATGCCAATTTCTAGTAGGAGAATGATAACGACTTGAAGTATATTTAAGATAGCATGGTAAAAACCCAGCAAAAAGTAAACAGTACACTAGAAGAATTTGTATTACCAAACTTTACATGATAAATATTGCAAAACTTGGACACAACTAATTTGATTCAAAATGGATAGAACCAATACCATCACGGGTCCAATTTATTCGACACCTTGAGCAATGAATCAGGTCAAATGCCTGGCTTGGATATCGCAATCGATGGGTAGCAAAAGCAGCAACCATTGCAGGAACACCACGTTCAAGAGCAAATTGTATCTGGTTTTCATGAACATCTTTTGGAGCTATAGACATGGTGATCACATTCCGTGATAGTAGAAATGCACCAAAACTTGCAACCCCACAGCCAACATCTAAGGCCACTCTTGTACGTTGACCAAATGAAATGTCAGGAACCATCTGCATTTATAGCAAAACAGAAAATATTGTAATTAGTACGAACAACATCAGTAGATGAGGATATAAGTAGATGAATCAAGTATGGAATACAAAAAACCTCAGATATCTTATCCAAATATTGATCTGCTCCGTGAACAAACTGTGTTCCACCGCCAGGGAATTTAAACGTATCCTTCTCCCTTGAAATCCAATTTTGCCCTCCTTTATCTTCAACCAAGCGGGTGTGGGGTACATTGCTAAACCATACCTGCAAAGGATTTTAATCTCAATCTAAGAATATGTCTCAAAAACAAAGGAGCAAGCATATAGCATCTAAAAGGCCTGAAACATGAGGACTTTATAGTTGTGAAATAAACTTTAACGGCCTAGCACATCACCTTCAAGGAATTAATTTGCGTGGCATCAAGGACCAAACTAATGCAAGCATTGCAGACAAGGGTGAGTCGCCGAAAGTTTTTCACCTATGTTGTTTAGTTAAGATACTAGTTAGGAGTTCGCTCATGCTTCCACTAACAGGCACAACCGCATTGATTAAAGTGAGTCCCTTGGTTTTCTAAAACAACCTAAATGCCACGTTCTCTGTCGTCATGAATTTCAGGCGTTATGATTGGCATCACTTAACAATGGAAGTCAAATTCCCAAAAATGGCAAACAAATTTGGTAATAAATTTGATAATAGAGCTCAAAGTTAAGAGTCAGAACCTCATCTCTACTCCTCGGCCACCGGATCGGCACCTTGTATCCCCTGGGCGCCGGAACCAAGCAATCAAACCATCTCTTGGGGCAATGCCTCTCGAACCTCTCCCCTCTCTCCGTCGACTTCAGCCTCTTGATCTCCTCCATATTGTCCAAGCACGGGATGTACTCCCTCATGCTCTTATCGCAGAATCTATACTTCTTAACCCTAACCCTAGCCACAAACCCTCCCCCCTCGCTCCCGCTGCTCGTCTCGTTGTCAAGATCCCATTTCTCCACCAGATTGGTATCGAACTCCCCGACATCGAAGTCGTCAGTCATAATCCCGTTCTCGTCGACGATCCCGAATGTCGATGGTGGCGGCGGAGGCGGCGGGAGGACAGGCGACGGAGGAGGTGGGGAAGGGGTTTCAATGAGGGCGGAGATATCGGAGCTGAGGTTGGCATTGTAGGAGATGGCGATGACGGGACCCACACCGTCGTCGCCGCCGGCGGTGGACATGTAGAAGACGAGGGTTTGAGAGTTGGAGAAGTGCTGGCCGAGGTAGAAGGCGGCGAGGAAGGCGAAGGTGAGGACGGCGATCCTGGCGAGGATCGGGGTCTTGAGGAGCTCCATCGAATAGTTCATGGCGATTTTTGGGGGATTTTGTTTGATTTTCGAGGAGATGAGCGAGAGGAGTCTTGAGTTTTCAGTCGGTCGACGGGGGCTTCAGACCAAAATGAATAACATGAATTGCTTTTTCACGAGTCTATACTTGAGATGCCACATGTAACATCAAAGTACTTAAGCCGTAGAGAAACCAAAACGGAGATTCGTACTTCTTTTTTTTTTCTTCGTGTTTTTACGTAGCGTGTTTCTTAAATCTTTAAAATTTAGAATTTAATCCTCAAATCTATGGTATTTATAATTATTTAGCCTCCCACGTACTTTAAATTATCATAATTTAGTCATCGAACTTATTTTTTATCCAAATTTTTCATTATACTCCTGAATTATTTCACTTTAGTTTTCCATTCACTCTTTCTCTTCTTATTGAATTCTCTTTTCTATTATTCTCCTTTATCTCTCTTCTCTCTTTTTATTGGTTTTTCCTAAGTTACTTTACTGGTTGAGAATTACTTTACTTTAGAGATTAATTAGGAGGAAAGAGATAGAGCATAACCCAATAAGAAAATGAAAAGAAAACAAATGATTAAATTGAAGTAAATTAGGAGTATAACGATAAATTCGGGTCAAAAATATGGATTGAGACTAAATTATAGCAATTTAAAGGATTTGAGAGACTAAATTATAAATATAAAAATTTGTGGGACTAAATTCTAATTTTTAAATATTTAAGGAACATATACATAAAAATCATTTTTTTTCTCGTAATTTTAGGCAATATAGACATTACTCTGGTAGATTTATTTCATTTTTGCTATGCACAAGTAGTAAGAAAGGATAAGAACGAGAGCGGTTAAATAGTCAGCAGCTACATAGGGTTGTTTCATCTTGTCGTCTTCGCCCGTATACTAATAATTAGATTATGTCAAAGGATAGTAAAAACATAACAAACAAAACAAAAGTTAAATTAAAAAATGACTAGATAAAAAATTAATATAAAAAAACTTGAAAGTAATTGAATTATAAGATAGTTAATTTGCATATTTTATCGTCATAATTAATTTGAAAACAACCATTATGCTGGTTAAATTACCATTAAAATTTTAGTTTTTTAAAATTTATTAAAAAAAAAAAAACCTGCTTGATAAGTTTAATTTGATCTCTTTGTTATAGATGAACAATAAAATATAGAGATGTAATCATTTTTGTTTACTCTGATGAAACTATTTTTTTTAAAAAAAACTTAAATAAGTCCATAACAACTACATCAATTGCTATTCTCTGTAATCATAATTTATTTCTTTCATCTTGTGTAAATTTTGTTCAGCAGGAATTAACATGTTTTTTTTTTTGCTTAGGCACTTGAAATTGTCCCTTGAAATTTATAATTTATGCTACATGAATATAAATAGGAGAGATTATTTTCTTGTTTGACCATAGTAAAAATATTTAGGTGCTACAAGATTGTACAAACATACACCATGAATATACGAATTTTGGAGAAAAATTTTTAAATAAAAGAATTCTTACGTAGGAATCTCCATTTATCCATTCACACAAGGATTATTTTAGCCCACCGCAATCTTATTTCCTTCTCAATCGAAAAATTCAAAGGAATATTTAGCAGCCAAAAATGTTGTTTATGTCTACTTCCTCCATCTTTCTCCTGAATACAAAAAAAAAAAAAAGAAAAAAAAAGAGTATGGTTAAGATCTAGACTTAATATATAATGTGTTGAGTATCTAATATGATTATCACTCTAATATTTCTTTCCCATACACTTTCATGCTTCTTTCGAAATAGAGAATTAACAGTTATGCTATTCAACTTTCGACAACAATTGTTTTTAGGATATTTAACTGCATTATATTAACACTATCTAATTCAATTTATTATTGTCTTAATGTGTTATTACATATCACATATAGATTGCATTCAAGCCCGATTGTGATTATCAGATAGAATTTGATAATGTTAAAGCAAGTAGATACGGAACAAATAGATAAAGCACCAATTTGCCTTGTTTTTTAACTTTATCACTCATCCAATTTGCGAGACTTCTATAAACTCAATTTGAATAATATTGTAATAACATGTATATTTAGATTTGATTAGCAAAAATAAGGGGAAAAAAAAAACAAACCGTTACTTTTGCTATTTTATAGAAATTTATTATTTTCTAGATACAATATGAACAATAAAACTAGTTTGGACAGAAAATAATAGATTTTTTTATGATAATATATTTAAATTAGTACATGAGAAAACATTTGAACATATATGATATGGAATACGAAATTATAAAAAAATATTATTCATAAAAAAATAATTATAGTAGAGTTGTGCATGCTTTAATGTACGATATGAAATATAAAATAAGAAATAAGAATATTTATATTAAAATAAGCCAAACTCACATTAAAATTGATTTTGAAGATTTAATTATACACGGCATGTAGATCTACTGGAAAAAAAAAAGTCAGCAATCATTATAAGGAAATTATTATAAGATTTTGAGGAAAAATTTAATTGTTTTAAGAAGAAAATAGCGTATTATCTTATTGCTCTCTAGAGAAACTTGTTAAAAACTTGGTTACTGGGATACGGAGGTGAAACTCTGTTTCATTTGTGCCTCGTCACAGACGAACAAATGATACAATTTTGTGTCACGCAAGCTCCCTCAATCACCGACAAAAAACCATGAAGCCATTCAGCCATCAATACATAAAATCGAGTATCATCCATTTCCCAAAAAAATTAACCTCAATCCCCCCCAATCCACCGTCAAATTCCTCAACGGACGGCTGTAATCATCCAACCATCTCCACACCGTATAAACCTCTTCGCACGCTACTATCTCATCATCAGCACCACCACCACCTCCTATGTAAATACCCACCCACCCACTAAGATTCAGCCAAGAAAGAGAAAAAGGGAAAGAAAGACGACCCCCCAAGATTCCATAATTTCCCCAATCCAAAACCCTAATTCACCCACCCCAAACACCCAAATTAGGAATTAGGGTTTTCTCGGCGAGGACGAGCGGTGGAATCTAGGGTTTTCGAATGCAATGGAGAAGGAGATCGCCATCGATCGCGGCGAGACGTCGCTGTCCAAATCGGTGTGCGAGACAGTGAACGGGTCCCATCGCTTCGAGATCAAGGGCTACTCGCTCGCCAAGGGGATGGGGCCGGGCAAGTACATGTCCAGCGACACGTTTGCCGTCGGCGGGTACCAGTGGGCGGTCTATTTCTACCCCGACGGCAAGAACCCCGAGGACAACTCGGCTTACGTGTCGGTGTTCATCGCGCTGGCGAGCGAGGGAACGGACGTCAGGGCGTTGTTCGAGCTCACTTTGGTGGATCAGAGCGGAAAGGGGAAGCATAAGGTGCACAGCCATTTCGATCGGGCGATGGTCAGCGGGCCCTACACTCTCAAGTACCGGGGGAGCATGTGGTATGTTCTTGATTTTTGCTGCCAAGAGTCGATTTTGAGATGTGGGAATGGTTTGATTTTTTGGGTTTGTTGCTTTGAATGAGATCACTTAGTGGGATCTTTGAATAGCTTCTAGGGCCATTTTCGTGTTTCTTGTAGAATGCATATGGCTTTGTATGGATTAAGGTCTTTTCGTTAGGCAAGTTTGCAGAGGAATTAAGGAAATGTCAGCACTTGAGTACGAAAATTTTGTGTATTTTTTGTGCTTGTTGCGGTAATCTTGTTAGTTATTTTGTTAAGAAGGAGTGTTGTGTTATGCATGAGGGTGTTTAGGTTTTGGATATGCTTGTCTGGCCACAATACTTGCCTTTTGGACGATTCTTTTATTTTCTTCTGTAAACTTAAAGTATATGCTTAAGTGTACAATATCTAGCTCCCTTCCTATTTCTATTTAAACATAGGTTAGTAAGCTCAGGGGTTGAGAATGGTGTGTGGAGTGCAAGGGACTATTCAGTTACAGTTCCGCACTAGTGTAATTTCTAGTGTAATTTCTCCTTTCATGTGATGTAAAGTGGGAGGGGGGTTGCAAAATGTTTGGCCAACCTCACAAGGGGGGAAGTGGGTCAGAAGGATTTTCTAGTTGGAGAGAATCAAGGAGAACCATTTCAACATTTCCTTCCCCTTCCATGTTTTTCCGCATATTTTCTTTGGACAAGTTAAGGACATACTTATATTCTTTCAGGGACCAAGTGACGTAAATTTTAAAATTGCAACTGTTGGACATGGATGATCATGTGTGTCCTTTCTGGCAGTCTTTGACATGCCAACTTTTTGGTAGGGGGTAGTGTTCTACAGAATCTAAGCAAGTTTATATTTGAAAAAAGAATAAAGAAGCCCACCGATTAAACTCATAGAATGATCATAAAGCTTTCAGAAACTAAAAACTTAATAGAGGAAGAAAACACCTTGAAATGATCATCAAACAAGAAGTTTTTCATAGTTTCTGGACGAAGTATATTGTGGTCCATAGCCATCTTGTGCAAATGAAGATAAAAGAAATTGCAAGCATGAATAGTTGGCATTATTTTAAATATCAGCCGCTATGAATGATAAATTGGTTGATATATTATTTTGGAGGGTCTGCTTGTATGAAACAAGAGCCCAATTTTGGCTCGTATCTCCGATATCTTGCTATCTAGTATGAGAACTTCCCATCTGATACGAACCCGATATCTGATATTTAGATTAGAATGTTCATAGTTAGTAAGAGAATGAAAAGTTATGGAGAGAGAGCTTGCTAATGAGTAATGAAAACCAAAAGAGAATTTTAAATGATATATTAAGTGACTGATTCTTTATTAGCAACCACTGAAGCAACTTGAATATAATTTCAATCCTAAAACAAGATTAGAATAAGATCTGGTGCTTGAGTAGAAGCTAGGAATAATTGAAAAATAACAATATGCTAATGGCTGTGATTTTCATAGATGACTTTTTTTGTTTATAGCACATAGAAGTATAGTTTTCACTGGAGAGAGTGAGTTTAATATTATATTTCGTCCAAACCTAATCAAAGCTATTAGAGAGTGATTAGATTAGGGTTACGAAGGGAGGAATTTTAGGAAGAGTGATTGATAATTGATTGGAGAGAGGAAATGTAGGAATCCTCAAAATGGAAAATGGAGTGGATTTGCTGAGATAAGTTAAATAGGAAGATAATGCATTGTATAAGTAATTGGTTTCGGGATGAATAGGACTAGCATGATGTTTGTGTGTGTGTGTGTATATATTCTTATACCAGAATTTCCATTTACTCGTTAATGCCATGGCTAATTCATATCTCTAATTAAAATTTCCTTGAAAAAATTTGACAAAGTTCGATATCAAGATTTAGTTGGGAATCATTTGTTCAGTACTTTTTGTAGTGGAGTAGTGTTCAGTATGTTTAACATTTTATCTCTATCGAACTACCACTTTCTTTTGTTATATTCTGTGCAAATTTCTCACAGATCTTTTGGCATGTTCTGTGTAGACACTTGTTGGATTCTCCATTGCTTGATATGTTTTGTGTAAAACTCTATCAAGTCATTTCAATCCCTTTGACAAGTTTAACACTACACCTCTGTCGATATTCGGTTCATCTCCACATTTGATGATAGATATTGTTATGATTCTAGCTCTAACAGTCGCATCTCGTACTACTAAGATCAGCTTGGTGCATATTATATCTTGTGCTAACAAGGCTAGCATGTTGCATGATATTTTATTGCTACTATGTTCAGCATGGTGCATACTTCAACTTGTGCTATGGAGGACAATTTGGTGCACATAAGTCTCACTAAAATGAGCAGAGATATGATCGCAATACTTCCAATAGTTCCAATACCATGCAAGGGATTCAAAATATTCGGAAGTTCATGGCAAATTGCTTCGAAAACTTAGAAGGGGTCTTATAGATACTAAAAAGTAGCGACTGGAGATCATGAATAGGCTTTATGGTTGAAGGGCAAGTCAAAATAGAGATTGAAATTGAGAAGAACTTTGCTGAAGCTGTTCTGATCATGATACAAGTTGAATTAGAAAATTTTTATATAAGAAGTTGTAGATATCTGTATTTTCTTTCTAACGATACTTGAATCACATCAGTCGGATTTTTGGATCGGATTTTTGGATCAGAAGTTTTGAAGCACGATGCAGCAGATGAATATATGGGCTGTTTCTCTAGAGCCATGGACGAAACTACCGGTGGATGAGTTGTAATGAGCCCAACATGAGGCTAGCGACCGTTAAAGCCACCGGTAGACCCATCGATAATCCCACTGGTAGCTTTGATCATAAATTCAACTTTTCTGAGGATTTTGAGATAAATTTGAGCAACTTTTGGACTCCTTTTCAACCTTAGATTCCTACCGTTCCTTAGATCTAATGGGTATGATTTAATTGAAGTGAAGATCTATGAACTCTATAAATATCCAATTTTCTCCGATTTGAAAAGAGGAGGCTGTCATATCAAAGAAAAAAAAAGAATTATCAAGATAATATTCTTCCTCTTCTTCATCAAAATCCTCCCACTATTCCGCGTCAAAGAGCAATTATCCTCTGCTCAAAGTACACCATCAAGAAGAGGACTTTCATATCAAGCCGATTAAGTGCAAGATCTTACCTCCACTAAATCTCTGCTGCTGCATATGAACGAGGAGAGAGCTTTGTATTAAGCTCGTCGAGGAGGGTTCCAGATTTTGAGAAAGTTGAGATCTTTCAATAGTTCCAAAGGCGATATTTTGAAGAGGATCGTGAGAGAGTCATTTTAAATCAACTCTTATATCTCCGTTGTTGCGTACTTGCGTTCAAGGGAGGACGAAGGGCTTTCTATATAAAAAGCTCGTCATCGTCTTCGAGAAGAAGGCTTGTGTCACCAAGTGATCTCTTTTCCTTTGTGATTTTCTTGTCGATCTCTCTGTAATATTGGTGTTGGATCATCAATGGGTCAAAGAGTCACTTTGGTCAGGTATTCATCATCACATGTTTCCAAATTCAGATAAAAGGAATGATATTTGTTGAGGTATTATACTGTAGATTGTGTATTCGCTTGTAGGAGACGAACTAAGTATTTGATCCTCTTTTTAATCACGTCAATATTATAAAGTCACCCTTTTTTTCCCCATATTTTATCAATTTCGATATTTTTTAAGCGAAATAGAGACATGAAAGCTTAAAAATTTGGTTTTCTATACTCTTCTGTGCCATATCAGTGTTTGTATAGGTGTTTGTATAGAGGCCTCTGGAGCTAAAGAAAAAAAAAAAACAGGCGTCTCCCCATATAACCTTGGGGGTTGGAGGAAATTCTCGGATAAGAGATGGATTAGATAGAAACTAGGAACTCTAAAGGGAAGTGGAGGAGTGGATTTCCCAAGATTAGTTTGACAGGGAGGAAATGAGTAGGACAATGGCCTCGCAGGATGAATGTGATAAGTGTGATTGTATATCCTGTTATCAAAATATCCGTTCATTGTTTTCATGATAAGTTAAGTCATCATCAAATAAAATTTTCTCAAGAGATAATTTGACACTTTGATGCCGAACCTTAATCAGGAATATTTTACTGGCTCTTCCTTTAGCAATGTAGATATGGTTCACGTGGGATGTCATTAACTTCCAGTGTGTAACAAAGTTTTTGTTGGTTATGGAGAAGTAATAGAATCATATTCTAGAAAACTATACTTCGATTTGCTGACCCAGCTGCACTGTTATCCATATTACATAATCTACTCCAAGCACGTTTATAATCCATGAAGTTCTTTATAGTTTATACTTTTATCTAGATTACTTTTTCTTATGCCAATTTCCTAAATGTATGATATATTCACATAGGCTCATCTAAATTTTGTGCATGCTGATGAATGAGGTGTCAGGATGGATGATGGATATGATATATGATGATAGAATTTATATCCTTTGTTAAAAAATCTTTGTGGTTTTAATAATGAGTCTAGAAGAGGATATTGGGCAGTAAACATTGCATAGGGTTTGGTGGTCGTGGTAGATGGAGGTTTGGAATGAAGCTTTTCGAGTCTTCAGAATGGCTGAGATGTTTTTTGATTGAATATACAACCAAATGAGAAATTGGCTTCATATAGATCTCTAGGTAGCATAAGACTTTGGGAGAATGTTGCTACCAATCTTATGTTGGCATCTTCTTTCAGCTGTTCTTTTTAGGAGCTTCCCTGATTCTGTGGTCTATACCTTGTTTCTCAATGCATTCTTATCCGGTTTAGTGAACTATCAATTTTCTTGTGCTATAGGAAAGAAAATTGGAAAATGACCTTTATTTAAAACTTTATAATCGAAAGTTATCCTTTGAAAATTTTATCATAATTACTATTCCTTATTTTCTTTTTAAATCTCACTTTCTGTATCATACAAATATACGAGTTTTAACTGGCAATAACCTTGGCTAGTTAAATCTTTTCTTCTGTGCATTTACTCTACTAGTTCGTATCTTGATTTCTGTTAAATTCTTCCTGTTCAGCAATTAGTTATGCTGCTCTTTCCTAATTTGCACCAGAAGCTCTTTATTTATGGTTAGTTGTCCCAGAAAAGTAGCATGATGGTTGATGTTTTTTAGACAAGAATATCCTTCAAACTTTGTCAGGTAAATGAGAATATCAGAGTTTACGTGAGGTAGGCAGAGCTTGGCCAATTCTTTTATGGAGTCTTGCTCCATACCAGATCCATTTTGATGGGAAAAGGCTTAGCCAGCAATGACGATGCCAATAATGAAATCGGCAATTGAGGGTGGATTTTGGTTGTAGACGTGGATCCTTTTGGAGTTGTTAGGTAGTCATAAGCTCTGTAGAAGATGTAATCCTTGTGCTGGTGGGAACAAATAGGGGCAGATTAAAATAATAATGCCTTGAAACTACTAGGAGTAGAGTAGTGCTGGTTGTACAAGCGAGACTTTTCCCGTGGTTTGGGTGAATTTAAAAAGTATGATTAAATAACTAATAAATTGTCACTTTTCTCTGTATAATTAGTTGTCTCATCAATTGCATAATGTTCTGTGATATTTGCATTTACATCATCTTTTTTCTTTGTTGATCAGAGGAAAATATGGTGGACAGTTTCTATGGTTTGTTTTCCTTGTTTCTTTCCTTTTTCCAAATCCCAGAATATGTAAATTCTTTTCCTTTATTATTAATCTTCTAACAGTTACTTTCTTGTATCTGTTAATACTGGATTCAGTTTTATATTATTGCTGGTTTCTCTCTCAAAATTCTATGCTCGAACTACATTGTATTTGTGTTTTTATGCGCATTTTGTTAAAATATTTATTTCCCCTCCTACTGAGTTATCTGCATTGGCTAATTGCATATTCTTAGGGGTTACAAGCGGTTTTATAGACGGACATCCTTAGAAACATCTGATTTTCTTAAGGATGATTGCTTGGTAATGAACTGCACAGTTGGTGTTGTTAGAACCCGTATTGAAACACCTAGACAATTAACCATTTCCACACCACCACCGGACATGGGTCATTGTCTCGAGGGGTTGCTAAAGTCTGGTATTGGTTCAGACATTGTATTCGAAGTCGATGATGAGACATTTAAGGCCCACAAGTTAATACTTGCTGCTCGTTCACCAGTGTTTAAAGCCCAATTCTTTGGCCTGATTGGTAACCCGGACATTGACAGAATTGTTGTTCAAGATGTGGAGCCTCCTGTCTTCAAGGTAATAATTAAGCACTACTTTTTTTGTGTTATCTTTTTATGTCTATTCTTGCATAGCATTAAATATTGTAATTCATGTCGGGTGCAGAACATATGAGAAAGTAAGAAACTTACCTTTCTCACCTTTGATCATCTTTTCCTGGAAATACATCTAGCTGCACTTCAAATTATTCAGCCTGACCTAGCATTAAGATCCTTAAGCTCTGTTCTTATAGAGTCTCTTGTAGCGCCAAGGGCTTGCTAAAACCATTAAGTAATATTTAGCACCAACAACTTTTCCCTATGCCTCCACCCTACCCATTCTACCCAAGACAACCTCAACCATTGTGCTGGCCGCCGGGTTTATCTGGTTCAATTATTTTAACTTATTGGCTTGACCCTTTGTGGTTGAATCGAAGTCTCTGGCCCATGTTTATGGTTGGATCAAAATCTTTGAGCACATAATGAATGCATGAATATATATTATTCTAGAAGATGTGTTAAGGTTCAGTATAACCTGGACTTCATTCTGGCTGGAAATGCAATTACTTCACAATGATCTTAGTGAATTTATAGACAGGCGCATCACAGCCATTTTTTTCTATATGATACAACTAGTATAATTTGCTTCCTAGCATTTCCGTTTTTTTTTTATTTTTAAATTGTGATTCAGTTACGAGGTTGTCAAGAATTTTACCTGAGGCTTGATCAGAGCATGAAATTACATAGATTGTTGTTGTTTATGTTTAATCTATTTGCTGCCCACGGTTGCTGTTTGTACCTGCTCATGATGTATAGGTGGAGGGCTCTCCTTGTATTTCTTAAAAGTTGAATCATATTCCTTCATGTAGTTCTCATAATAAATATCCAATACCATATTACCATGTCTGACTATCATGGGAGATTAATCATTTTCTCCTATGGTTTGCTTGAACCAGAAATTTATAGGTTAGTGGAACCCCTTTAGTAAATCATTATGTGTGATGATTTACTCTGTTGTGTGTGATGAATCATGTTCTTTCACACACTATTATACAGGTGGTTTTCAAGGAGTCGCATTTGGTTAACAGTTGTTCGCAATGTGTTTCCTTTGTTAATGATATGGGGATGTATTGTATTTGCACGACACAACCATGGTTTTACCTGTATTATTCTTGCATCACGCTTTTTTGTTTGTCACCCTTATCTGATGTAGAGTAGTTTGGTTTGTCAGGCGATGCTCCTATTTATGTACTCAGATGCACTGCCTGATTTTCATGAACTGACTGGATCGATATCAATGTCAACAACGACAAATCTGGTTCAGCATTTGTTGGCTGCAGCTGACCGATATGGATTAGAGCGGTTGAAGTTATTGTGTGAAGCAAAATTGTCTGAACAAGTAACAGCTGATACTGTGGCATCGACTATGGCCCTAGCAGAGCAATACAATTGTCCTCATTTAAAGTCTGTCTGCTTAAAATTCACTGCAGCACCTGAAAACTTGGGAGGTAACTACTGCCTCCACTATTAAAATCATTTTATTTTCCATTACGCATCAAATTTTTAATGCTTTGTTTCAATTCAATTCAACATATATAGGCTTTCCATAATGTCTTCTCATGCGTCTTTAATGTTTTTTGAAAATATAAAGTGCAAGGAATAACCGCATGCAATAGTGATATTTAAACTGCAGTATGTTTATGTGCCTTGAAGGGGATGTTTTTTTGTCATGTAAATAAAAGATTGCTTGAAGAGGTATTTTCTATTTTAAGCATGGTGTATGGAACTTTGTTAGTATAGCTAAGTTCTCTAATGTTGCAGTGTGATGTGAACATGCAGATTGTACATCTGCTAGACACTAGATATATCATCAGAATAATGTCCTCGTTGGATTCATCCAGAGCCACTAAGGAATAGTGGTTAATCAGGCCAAACTGGGAATAACATTCATGTCAGACGCCCTAAAAAGTAGGAGCTCGTTATGTAGCCATATGTTTGTGATGTTTGAGTGAAAGCTCTGCTAGAATGATCATTTACCTACTGCCTTTTTTTTATTATTGCTTTCTGATATGTCAGGATAACAGAAATATTACTTGTTAGAGGAGAAAATAAGATTAAGTTTTCTAAATTTGTTTGGACTGTTTCATGAACCGCGAGTACTACTGTGGAGGCCATTTTGGTTAACCTGTGATATAAGGGAATGTAAATAAATGATGGGGATGCTGGTAGCCGAAGGAAAATAATTTGGACGAATTAAATGTCATTACCGGACACTTTTTAGTCTTTAATAGCCCCTCACATGTTTTACAGGTGGATGCGCGGCTCCCCTAAGCGACTGGATACTGTGTGGTCAATCAGTTGGTAGAGTAGGAGAATTAATTTGCACAAATGGGAGGAACGGTGAGGTTTTAGGGAATTTTGCTATCTATTAAATAATGTACTAAGCATTTCTTGAAGACTCGGAAAACTTACCATGCACCATGTGTGGGCTAATGAGGAGACAAAACTAGTAAAAATTTTAATCTAGACATATCTTGTAAAATATTTACTTTGATTATTATTAATATTCCTATTTAGTTATAACATAATATATAATAAATTATAAAAAGCAAACTCGCTACGTGAATTTAGGAGTGAAAGAGTCCAAACAGCTTTCAGACAAAGTATGGGTAGCTTGGATCTAGCTAGACTGCCTAACTAAACTAGACATGAATCAAGTTAAAAGTCCATATTTGCTGTGTCAGCCTTGGAATGAAAAGAGTGAAGTGCTATAACTAATCTATTTCTTTGAGCTTCAAATATTTAGGCATTGTGCTATCCGATCTCAGGGATTTCCCTCATTTCATGTGAATTTAATATAATCAGTAGGTGTTCTGTGAGCTGGAAGTGTGAATGAACCCTTGGTGGTCCTTCTCCTATTACGAAGACGCAATAGCTAGCAGTTATTTTGTTGAGTGGGAAGATTTATAACCCTTGCCTTGGTTTTGAGATGCCCTCTGTGGCCTATTCATGAGATGAAAGATGTGAGTAATATATAGATAGGAGTAAACATTTTTAATTCTAATAGAGAGTAGTTTCTTATTATACAAAAAATAGTATAATTTAGCTTGAAATGCCCCAATGTATTCTCAAGGGAAATCTTGAGCCAAAATTTAGAGTTAATGATGTATCGAGTCTTACAATTATAGCAGATTTTCACTTTGAGCCATGATTAAGGTCTTTATGGTCTACGGGCATATCTTTGGATTAGATACCAGTTTACAATAATAATTATAAGAATATTTGTCTCCAATTTCGTGAACTCACTTAACCTCTCGGAAATAAAATGAAGTATGATTCTTAAAAGGGGAACATATCACACTGTGGCACCATAGGAACTATAAATAAGATATTCCAAGCCACTCTACTTGTGGTTTCCTATAATTGTACAGATTAAGGAAAATAGTTTCGAAGCATGAGTTTAAAATCTCTGCTTCTAAATCAGAATCTAACTGTCCTCAAGTCCTGACTTAGCAGCGGTCGGATAATGGAAGATGCCTGGTTTAAAATCCAACTACAACCTTCGTTCACATAATAACAGTAACAATAATATTTAATATAATAAAGTGTGAAAAGTAAGTATTTGATGGACCTAATATTCAAAAAGCAAATGGATGTCCTTGAAAAGGCTGCAATACCAAAAGATAATCAAAGAAGAGACAACTTAGTCGATGGAACAATCATGTTCATTCGGTTCCTTCTGATATTAGGTTTTACAAGTAGTCTTTCATTACTTTTTTAGGTTAAAAATTCTTCTTGATACAAGAACCAGTTGATTTCTTACATTCGATGTAATATATACCTGTGTTGCAGTTCTACCTATCATTAGCACTCATATGGAACCCAGAAAATAATAAGTACTTGCCATTTATGAGCCATAGGGATCAATACCTACATGCATGTATATGATATCTGCAAAAGAAACAAAATAAGGGAAGTTAAATTGAATCCTGGATAAGTCAAATGGCAGGAAAAAAAAGTAGATAGTATCTGCGATGGATATTGATAATAGTTGACCTGGATTCAAAAACATTAATTTACATCAACATTCAACTCTTCCTTTTATTATAAAAATATTCACTGTCAGTTTCTAAAACCCATACTACTCGGTCTAGTACTCATACTCGGTACTCGTTCATCAAATTCGTATCCCATTCCAAAATTAGGGAAGAGCAAGTACTCAGAGTTTCGAGTCTTGGAGGGGGAATCTGATCCGAGCCAACCGTGTTTCAAGTTTTGGAGGGAGAACTTGATCCGAGCTGGCTGAGTTTCAAGTTTTGGAGGAGGAACCTGATCCAAGCTCTATTATTAGGTCAAAATTTTAATTTAGGCTGAAAACTAACTTGGATCCGATCCATAACTATTTACATACCATGCCGAGAGATATTAGGGTTCGATAGGATCCGATTGAGCCCCAATATCCCTCGACTATTTCTACATCGGCCATCAAAGCGAAGCAAGATAATCATTGGGGCTTAGCGAATCAAAGAGGCATCGATGATGATCTCCACCATCCACTTCGCAAAGTCCCCCTCCTTCGCCCGCTAATGAAATTCGAATCTGTTGATCCGAACCAAAATTAGACTCGAATGGTCCTTGGCTCTTCGATGAAGTCCACCAATACTAAGTTTGGATTCATACATAGAGGCACATGCAAAATATTTTGATTTGGTTCATAATAGTAGCAGATAGTAGTTGAGACTGATGTACAGAGGTGCTCATTTAGAAAAGAACACTGTCACGCCCCGCTTCCGATATACGGTATACAAGCACGTGTAACAGGTACCGGCAACATATTCAGTTTGAATATGCTAAAGCCTCAATAAATTTTCCACAATAATACTCAGTAATTACGATAGAAAAATTCAATAAAAGTTTGACTTTTCATTTATTGGAATGAAGTTTAGATACAATTGAAACAAAATATAATAAAATTAAACAAAATGAAGAAGGGAATCTCTAATCCGTTATGGAGCTTCAATAGGATATTTAAAGTACACCAGATGCTGCGTCAGTTTTGGCGTGTCCATCGGTAAATCTGGGCATGCACACCCAGGTCGTCAGATTGCGACCAAAATAAAAAACACAGAAAGAATATGAAATATAGTAGTTATATCCAAACATAATAATAACACAAGCTTTAGAAAATATGGAATGAGATGTCTGTAATAAAGATATCAATTAATTTAGGTTATCTCAATGTCATTTTAACGAAGTCAATTTTATATCAGAGGTATTTTTGTCTAGGATGTCATGTAATTGGAAAAGCTAATTGATGGGATACCACTGTTTCGATTGTTTCCTGTACAGACCGAGGAAATGGTCACAGGATTGTCCGGTGCTGAATCGGACCTGTCGTCAGGCAAACAGGAATTATAGTCAGGTATGATCCAGCAAATCATCACGCACCCATGGTGTGCGAAATATTCAGTTGTACAACTTAACAAGTTTACAACCGAAACGGAGTATATTTCCATCATTCAGTTTCTCCCCCAACCCATTGTCATTTAGATATAGTACAATATATTGATTATATCAGGTACAATATTTCAATTGGATTTTTCTTAATTTATTAACAATATGATTTATAGAGTTCATTCAGTTTATGCTTTATTCAATAAATCACAATTAGCTATATTTAAGAGTCACTGATTCGAGACATCATAGAGATATCGGTCAGGCAATTATATGGATGCTGGGAGGTTTTCCGTGCGTTGCACGTTCCTTAATTAGAGAACCAGCATACAAAATAACTTTTCTAGACACCGACATAAAATGATATCACGAACAGTATTTTTCCGTGAATATAACTTTTATGTGATTTATCAAATTTGTATGTATGATTATTCTAAAATCTAACTATACTATGTATTTAAATTTAATGCAATTGATAATAGATTTTTGATGACAAGAAATATAATAAGTAATTGATAAATTCCTACAGAATAACAAATCAATTTACACAAAATAAATAACATGATTGAAACATGTATATAAAATAGCATGATTAGTGAGTCCAAAAATAAACTCACCTGGATTTTGTTTCCCGATATCGCTCAATGGAGTAATCAACACATTAAAAATATTCTAAGAATATTAAAAACATATTAATATGAATTTAGATGATTTTTAGGGATTTTTCTAATAGTTATAACATACTCAAAAATTGATTTTAAAGTTAAGTTAGTCTGAAATTAGGAAATAAGTTTGACTCCATTTTATTGGGTTTATAAAATGATGGATATTATTCTTAAATCATTAGGGTTATTAGATAATGGGTCAAGTAGTTTTAAGGCTCAATAGTTTAACCCAATAAGAAAGAAAAGTGTTTATTACTAACCTTTTGACAAAACGGTGATAATTCAAGATGTGGAAAGATAGGAGAAATGCGTTCATCTCGGGCAAAATGATGGCTCCGACGGTGGCGACTCTGGTGGCGGCTCCTTCGGCGTGATGAGAGAAAGAGAGAAATTTTAGAGAATGAGTGTAGATTGAATTTAGAAAAAATGTTAGGTTTATATAGTGTTGGATTTAGGAGTTATAGAATGTGAAGGGTTTTGGGAGTTATAGAATTTAAAGGGTTTGAGGTGTTATGGAATTTCAAGAGTTTGAGGGGTTATGGAATTTGAAAGGTTTTAGATTAATTTTGAAGGGTTTAGAATATGAAAGGTTTTAGTTTAATTAGGGAGTTCAATTTTGAGAATTAAAGATGGGAGTTTCATTATTGAAATAATGGAGAAGATGAAGAGTTTGGAGGTTGGAGAAGATGAAAAGTTTAGGAGTTATAGAAAATTAAAAAGTTGGAAATTATAGAAAGTGAAAATTTATATTTATTATTTTATTATTTATTTTTGAATTATTTATGCGTATAAAAAATGAAGGTCATTACATTCTACCCCTCTTAGAAAAATAATTTCGTCCTCGAAATTAAATAAACAAAGGAATTTTTTCTCTCTTATTATTAGGACAACTTCTTATTATTCTTATTGAGTTCAAACTTGATTTACAGATTAGGCGAATTTTCCTAAAATAGGAAGGAATTTGGAATCAATGGAAGGTTATAGAAATTAATTTTAAAATAAGAATAGATATCGAAGAATGAATATTTAAATCTTATCTAGGATGGAAATCTTTAGCGAGTAACGAATTTGGATATGAATCAAAATAAATTGGTTACTGACTAGGAACAATATACGAGATGTGAAAGAGTCAAATGAATAGAATTCAAAAATTTCTAAAAGTATTATGATATAAGTGGCAAAATTTTAATATCAGGATTCAAATCAATTCAAGTTACATGAACTGATTTGAGAAACCTGGGCTCTGATACCACTAAAATACCTGTCACGCCCCGCTCCCGATATACGGTATACAAGCACGTGTAACAGGTACCGGCAATATATTCAGTTTGAATATGCTAAAGCCTCAATAAATTTGCCACAATAATACTCAGTAATTACGATAGAAAAATTCAATAAAAATTTGACTTTTCATTTATTGGAATGAAGTTTAGATACAATTGAAACAAAATATAATAAAATTAAACAAAATGAAGAAGGGAATCTCTAATCCGTTATGGAGCTTCAATATGATATTTAAAGTACACCAGATGCTGCGTCAGTTTTGGCGTGTCCATCGGTAAATCTGGGCATGCACACCCAGGTCGTCAGATTGAGACCAAAATAAAAAATGCAGAAAGAATATGAAACATAGCAGTTATATCCAAATATAATAATAACACAAGTTTTAGAAAATATGGAATGAGATGTCTGTAATAATGATGTCAATTAATTTAGGTTATCTTAATGTCATTTTAACGAAGTCAACTTTATATCAGAGGTATTTTTGTCTAGAATGTCATGTAATTGGAAAAGCTAATTGATGGGATACCACTGTTTCGATTGTTTCCTGTACAGACCCAGGAAATGGTCACAGGATTGTCCGGTGCTGAGTCGGACCTGCCGTCAGGCAAACATGAATTATAGTCAGGTATGATCTAGCAAATCATCACGCACCCATGGTGTGCGAAATATTCAGTTGTACAACTTAACAAGTTTACAACCGAAACAGAGTATATTTCCATCATTCAGTTTCTCCCCAAACCCAGTGTCATTTAGATATAGTACAGTATATTGATTATATCAGGTACAATATTTCAATTGGATTTTTCTTAATTTATTAACAACATGATTTATAGAGTTCATTCAGTTTATGCTTTATTCAATAAATCACAATTAGCTATATTTAAGAGTCACTGATTCGAGACATCATAGAGATATCGGCCAGGCAATTATATGGATGCTGGGAGGTTTTCCGTGCGTTGCACGTTCCTTAATTAGAGAACCAGCATACAAAATAACTTTTCTAGACACCGACACAAAATGATATCATGAACAGTATTTTTCCGTGAATATAATTTTTATGTGATTTATCAAATTTGTATATATGATTATTCTAAAATCTAAATATACTATGTATTTAAATTCAATGACAATTGATAATAGATTTTTGATGACAAGAAACATAATAAGTAATTGATAAATTCCTACAGAATAACAAATCAATTACACAAAATAAATAACATGATTGAAACATGTATATAAAATAGCATGATTAGTGAGTCCAAAAATGAACTCACCTGGATTTTGTTTTCCGATATCGCTCAATGGAGTAATCTACACATTAAAAATATTCTAAGAATATTAAAAACATATTAATATGAATTTAGATGATTTTTAGGGATTTTTCTAATATTTATAACATACTCAAAAATTGATTTTAAACTTAAGTTGGTCTGAAATTAGGAAATAAGTTTGACTCCATTTTATTGGGTTTATAAAATGATGGATATTATTCTTAAATCATTAGGGTTATTAGATAATGGGTCAAGTAGTTTTAAGGCCCAATAGTTCAACCCAATAAGAAAGAAAAGTGTTTATTACTAACCTTTTGACAAAACGGTGATAATTCAAGATGTGGAAAGATAGGAGAAATGCGTTCATCTCGGGCAAAGTGATGGCTCCGACGGTGGCGACTCTGGTGGCGGCTCCTTCGGCGTGATGAGAGGAAGAGAGAAATTTTAGAGAATGAGTGTAGATTGAATTTAGAAAAAATGTTAGGTTTATATAGTGTTGGATTTAGGAGTTATAGAATGTGAAGGGTTTTGGGAGTTATAGAATTTAAAGGGTTTGAGGTGTTATGGAATTTCAAGAGTTTGAGGGGTTATGGAATTTGAAAGGTTTTAGATTAATCTTGAAGGGTTTAGAATATGAAAGGTTTTAGTTTAATTAGGGAGTTCAATTTTGAGAATTAAAGATGAGAGTTTCATTATTGAAATAATGGAGAAGATGAAGAGTTTGGAGGTTGGAGAAGATGAAAAGTTTAGGAGTTATAGAAAATTAAAAAGTTGGAAATTATAGAAAGTGAAAATTTATATTTATTATTTTATTATTTATTTTTGAATTATTTATGCGTATAAAAAATGAAGGTCATTACAAACACCATGGTGAGTCAAATATGCTCTTGATTCTGATTTTGGCAAAGGTTTTAGCTAGAGTGAGCGAAATGGGGAAAGAGTTGTCATTGATGAGAGACGGCAAAATGGGCACATCTGGCTGATTCATTGATGAAATTAGCCATGTGTGAATTTCTTGTCTTACTTCGTCACTAGCGTCAACGTTATTCCTCTCTTCACTACTACTTTCACCCTACTGGACTGAGATTTAGTAAGCCCCTACATGTAGCTCATCATTGGGGGGATACTTTTATTTTCATGCTCCTATAATTTAATTCTTTTAAATTTAAGCTTTTAGACATTTTTTTTGTCCTCAATAATAAGTGAAAATTATCGTCATAACATAATCTTGATACCCTTTGGAATGATATGAGGATATTCGATTTTTGTGTATTGAGATTACACAACTTCGCATTTACATAATTTTATATAGGATTAATTACACTCAGATCCTCTATAGTATGGGGGTATTAGAATTTATTACTCCTTAAGTTAAAAACTCTCACTTAGCCCTCTAGACCATTAGTAGAGTTAGTCAACTGTGAGATATTCTCACCCTGATTTAAACAAATTTTTACTCATTTTCTTTAATTTCAATTTTGCGCTCTTATCCTTCCTTAAGAATTTAACCGAAGGCAAGCTCTCCTCCTCTCTTGACCATCTCCCAAGCAATATATGTTGCAAGAACATGGCAGTTCTTGTTGGCATGGTTGCTCAAAGTGCTGGCCTGGACACAAAGGCTTCATGGGGCCCTCTGAAGAGTCTAGCTGTTGCTAGTGCTACAAATGGGTTTGGTGAGCCTGCAATGCATCTTAATCAATGACAATATGGAGTGGTCCACTGAGAGCTATGAATATTCGGGAGTAGCCTTGAACCCATATTTTGCAAATAATAATCAAGTACAAATTTTGCATGCTGATATCTCGTGCTAACAAAAGTGTCCAAGGACGAGATACCTTGGTAGCAAGGTTTTGCAGAGTGTATTTGTAGTTGCCTACTCTTGTGTTTTGATTTTGAAGATGCTCTACTACTCCTATATGGATGCATCAGAAGCTACCTGGGAAGACTTCAAATCCATGGCAAAGAGGTTTCACGCCTTTAACCTATCAGTGTAGGTTGATTGTTAACGACGGAGTAATGTCAGGATCTTTCAGCCCATTTACATCTTATTTATCCAAATGCCAAGTGTCCAATCTGCTAACTGCTAAGGGACTGGCCCAACCCAAAAAGCCTTCAAATTAGCTACGTTTGCTAGCTGTTGCTGCTTCAAGGGATGGTCTCATATCAAACTGAGGAAGATGAGAGGAATAGGAAGGGTAATCTTGTAATAGAAAGGCAGCTGAGCGGTATACAAGCTCATTAAGAGAGGATTTAAGCCTAAGCTAAAGAAATGAATTCTTGATTCCTTTCTCCCACTTCCCCTTCTTTCTTCTTCTCTCTGTTTCTTATCTATGTGCTTTCAAACTCTAACCTAGTTGCAGGTATCGCCACTTTGTTCCTCGACACGAAGGCCACCATCAACAACAGCTCAACAACAACTCGGCTGCCATCCAATTGGCTCGGATGATCCCAAACTGCATCATAATTTTTAAAAAGGGCCATGAGCACCCAGTTTGGTGCTTTCTGAGTTGGCTGACTATGATAGAAGGATTGTGTGGGAGGATGGAGAGAAGAGGAATGGGATGAAGAGTGGAAGGAATGATGAGAGCTAAAAGACATGGGTAAAATTGTCCTTGGTATCACGTGCTCATCACGTGCGATCACCCCAAACGGCCTCCAAACTCCGTTTGCTCTCCCAGAAGGCTAAATTAGAGTTTTTAAGTTGAGGGGTAATAAGTTCTAGTCCTCCTATATTACAATGGGTTTGAGTGTAATTAACCCTTTTATATAAATATTAAAATATTTATATTCCAAGTTATGAACGAGTAATTAGAGTACTCATCAAATTTTCTGACTCACTACTTGCTCTCAAACTGAGTGTATAATAAAATCAAGTGCAAAATAAAATTGGATTTTTGAACACTATTTACTGCTAACTCAGAAGAGTTTAAATCACTGTTTCTATATTGTGTGAATGTATACAAATCAAGGGCTCATATAACCTTAAATCAAGGATTTTATCTCCATGTGTTGGTCAGTGAGGGCCATTTTTTTTTCTTTACTTTCATCAACAATAACATGGCGCTACATCACTACAAGATTACTTATAGCTAGAAATTCCCTAATATAATTTGTAAACAACTTCCTACTATAGTTGATAGCCGATGGTTGTTTCTCTATGTTCTAATACAATTCTCTCTTTATTTTCACACTTGTAAACCTTTGTTCATTGTTTTAGATGAAAAACCATTCTTCTCTCATATTATATCCGGGGAACAATCGATCGAAGCGGTGAAATCCCATCGACTTCAACCAAGTGACAGTGTCATGACTCCAACTGCCTTTCTCAACCAGGTTCTAATAAAACTCTGACCGACACCGGATCGAGTTAGATCCAGTCGGAATATGACCATAGTCAAAATATAATAGTCGGTCAGAATTAAAGGTATCAGGTAGTTGCAAAATAAAAGCTTAGAGCAAGCAGAAAATGGTGCGTCGCTGCTTCATGAGATTCTCTCCTCCCTCACTCCCGATCTTTATCACAAAACCCGTCTCTCTCCCTCTCCAACATCTCTCCCCATCAAAACCCCAACCTTTCTCTCCCCTTCCCAAATTCCTTCGGCAGCTTCCTTTTGTTCCTTCCCTCTTCCCAAATCCCTTTCTTTAGCCCTTTTGCCATTGCAAAAATCATTTAAATTCACCATCTAAGTCGCCAAGGGGTATAATATGAAGACCCAAAAGGTTTGATTTTGAGCTCGTAATTGTAATTTGCGATTGATTTTTTGAGAACATATGAGTTGATTTATTTGTATGTTTGAAAATTTTGGCGAAGTGGTTACGGTTTATGACTAGGGAGAGTATAGGAGGATGATAGTCAATAGGAGTTGGTATTTGAGATACTCCAACTAGGAGTTGACCGACTCTGATCGAGTTGACATTCGATTTCACGACTCCAACAATTTTCTTCCTTCTTACTTGGACCGAACTCCAACTAAGTCTAATAGGATTTTGTTGACTTAGTCGAGGTCGGCTAGGCTGGTATATCTCTAATTACATCAGTATTCATTTGAAAGAATAGTTTTCACTTATGCTAGTATACTGTTGACTTTGGTCTCACAAAATTATTGGAATAAAATAGTTGGCATTTAAATTACTAATGTGCAATACAATTTACATTTCAAGTTCTAGAATAAGAGTTCTGTTCATTAAATTATCCCTCTAGTGAATCTCCTTTGTACAAGCTTCATAAAGTTGACCCTTCAAACTTCAAATTCGGAAATTTCAGAAGAATTTAGAAATGGTAGTGCCTATTGAAATTCATTACTCCAAAATAAATAAAAGTCAGCACTAGTTCTCCTAAAAAGAAGTCAACTCTTGATAAGCCATAAAACGTAATTTGAAATTTTATATGGTTCTGCTATTGTTTTTGGTGATTAAGAAAAAAGAGTATTTTTGTCTTGTGCTCCAGAGCTAAGAAACATATTGTGAACAAGTTAACATTCCAAAGCATGTACTAATTCAAAGAATAAAACAAGTTATACATATTCACAGAATTAATATAAGCACATATATGGAGAAGTATAAAATAATGGTCAGTAACGTATGCAATACAAGCTACAACTATATAATCAACATTTAAGCAAAACTTCCATTAATTCATGTTTGAACTCATTTCTTCCTAAGAAAATTGAAATCCTAACATCATGAATTGCCCAACATAAATGCCAGTGCTTATATTTTTGTATCCTGATGCTAATAAATCAGGGCCCTAAAGAAGTGCATACAATATTAGCTCCATACTTATCTTGTAAAAACAACCATGCCTTCTCGAGGCTCCATATTGTCTTATGGTTCTCAAATCTAATTGCGTAGCTAAAACTTTTGCAGTGACAACATTGAATTAAAGTCAATGACAATGCCATAAAAATATATGATTTACAGTAAAATAAAATACAAGCAAAAGAGAGAGAATGGAGAATTCAGAATGTAGTTACAGATTAAAAGCTCCTTGCGACTCATTTTGGTTTCTCCAATTATTATAGGGTAAAAAACACCTTCTTTTCAAATTAAGAGAGTCTAAAACTAAAGCTGGCAACAAAATGTTAAAAATATAAAATTTCAATTCATATGGTATAAACCCAAAATTATGATCAATGTGGGTCCATTTGTTTCAATGCAAGTGCGAATATAATTGACAATTGCACTTGGTAGAGGGAAGGAAATATGAATTTGGTGGAAAAATCCTAATCCTCATGCAGAATTTCAAATTGATTAATTTGTATGGGGATTGGCTGTTCCCATGCAAATTGCATTTGTCCTAAACAGTCAAACTGTTCAGTGCAAGTTAACAAAAAGCATCCAAGTTCTGGATATGGGTTTCGGATCAGTGAGTTAGGTCTTCGTTCCAAGTTTGGAGAGGGAGGACATGTTGGAGTTCTGCAGAAGCCTGGGAAAGATGACTGGGGAGCAAAGTGAATTAGGTCTTGGTTCCAGGTTTGGAGAGGGAGGACATGTTGGAGTTCTGCAGAAGGAGGACATGTTGGAGTTCTGCAGAAGCCTGGGAAAGATGACTGGGGAACAAAGTGAATTAGGTCTTGGTTCCAAGTTTGGAGAGGGAGGACATGTTGATGAGTTCTGCAGAAGCCTGGGGAAGATGGACGACCGGGGAACAAACTGATTTAGAATCAATGCTTTGGGGTGAAAGGTCAGCATTAAGGAGAAGAAAAGTGCCAAGTGCGAGGGAAATCATGACTTGACATGTGTATGAGGGACACCTGAGCGGGATGGCAAGAAGTGAAATTCAATCAATATGTAGGGTGTTCGTATCAAGCAATAAAATTGATTCTTTTCAGTAGAATCAGTAATTAGGATTTCTTTTATATGATTCAATGGATAGGATTTGCTCTAACAGAAACAACTTTTGTCTAAGGTGCTTTTTTATAGTAGTAAGGATTACGGTCGTAGGAATATTATGAAGTATTCTAGGATTGGATAAACTGGTTTCCTAATAGCTTAGGATTATGTCGGGAAACTTACAGATTTATGAAGCATAGTTCAATTAAGATTATATTCTTGGCAAATATAGAATCTATATATTTGTTGCAGAATGATTGCCCTGAGTATTGGAAACAGTAACAAACTCATATGATTTACTGCAACTTATTTGTTCCAATTCCTAATAGCTTATGATTGTGTCAGGGGAAACTTACAGATTTACTGCAACAAACTCATGATTTACTGCAACTTATTTGTTCCAATCCACCCCCCTCCCTCTCATTTTTGGCTTCCCTTTTTTTCCCCTCCCTTCTTATCTATTATTATTGTGTTTCTGCACTATCTTTGGATATTAATTATTATTATTATTATTATTTTGCTGTGTTTGTTTTATCCTTTATTTTCTATTTTAGATCCCTCAGTAGCTTAAGATGTTCTATAGAGTGAGAATTCATTGATTAGAAATCTTCTGTTGAAAATTAGCATGTAACTGAAATAATCGTTTTTATAATGATCTTTTCTCTCATGTATAGTTATCTCCGAGTGAATAAAATGTAACTAGAAACTGCACCAAGATATCTATGGGTATCACAAGAGTACCGGGTGCTGAAATGTTGTTAAAAATCTTTCAAAGTAGCATGGTATGATTTGTGAGTTTTTATGGTTATTACTGGTAAATTGTAGGAGGTTATGCTTTTCTCTGTTAATGCAGCATCAAAAATGTATTTCTACACCCCCGCCCGCTTTGTGTGTTTGTTGGCATATTAAGTTGCCTATACATCTTTGTCCTCTCATATTCTATAGCTCCTCAGTTATTCCTTTTGCAGTTGTCCTGCAGACTGAAGGGTTTGGCCACCTAGAGCAAACATGCCCATCACTCCTATCGGATCTTCTCGCAACTGTTGCCGTGGTGGACGATGATCCCAATCCAGGCAGCCGGAAAAGGACCAGTAGCAGCAACATAGGTCTGAACCTGTTGGATGGTGTTGATTCAGGTGGTAGACGGATGCGGAGGCGGTTATAGTTAGTAGTTATTTTAACCTCGGCCATAGTGGTCTGTAACATCTTTAGCCGTTGCAATGCTCGTCCTCATTCTGATCTATCATCACCACCAGTTGTATGGGGGATTTAGTGATATAATTTGAAGTAAACAGCTTTTGAAATAAGTTTCTTTTTGCTTTTTCGATGTGTATTTTTAGTTGGTTTAGTTTTATGATCGTGCATTTGGCATTATTATATGTTCAAGACAATGCTCATAGGCACGTATCTAATTAATTATATATTAAATATCTGGATTGATTTTATTGAATATTGAACTTGAAATGCAAATGACATGACCAGCTAATCTAATATGTGCTTTCACAGGATAAGCTCAGGCCTGGTTCTTTTTGGAAGTTTAATTTTCTTTTAATGATAATGATGGATATGACTATTATCATCTCGACTTTTTAGCCCATTTATCTAATTGCTGTAATTTTCATTCCCAATTCCAATCACTATACGTTCATATTAACTATTTTGGTTAATTTAGAGTTCGGGCAAGAATGTAGACTGCATTTGTAATATATGCGTGCGTGTGAAGTATGGTGAGCGTATCCCTTTTTATTTCTTCAATTAGTGTGAAGTATGGTGAGGGTATCCCTTTTTATTTCTTCAATTAGTTTATGTCATGAATCAGGTGGTACGACAACCCTTGCTACATATCTGTGTGTCTGGCTTGTACCCTTTTTATTTCTTCAATTAGTTTATGTCTTGAATCAGGTGGTAAGACAACCCTTGTTACATATCTGTGCGTCTGGCTTGTACGTGTATTGTTTCATCTGTACAAAAATTTTGAACTATTGTTACTTGGATGTTACTACTGTCATGTCATATCATGCAACTGGAAAGAATAACCTGAGAGCTTAATATGATTGATGAAATTTATAAGGTGCATCGGTCTCATTACCTGATAAATTGCAACTTTGAAGAAAATACTAAATATCTCATCATATCAAAAAAGTACATGGTAAAAGAGATGTTAGAAATTATCTGAGGTTTCCAAAACAGGGAATCCACTATTCAAAATAACAAGTGGATGGTTCAAATCACATAGAAGTTCAATGCCACTTCGACATGTCAAAAATGCTGCACTATATGATTTCTATACCTTCGTCTACAGAAGAACTATCACAACAGTCTAGAACCCTCAAGGCCATAAATACCAATAAATATTTACATACATCACTACATAAGCTTAGATCAACACAATTCTTATTTTAGTATGTAAATAAATGAGATAAAAATACTATGGTACAGTCACGGAGGCTGGCAGTGCATAGGCGATGCTTCGTTATGCCTACTCTCCAAAAAGTGATGGCAAATAGCTGTACATGCTGTTTTCACTCGAGTTGAGAGATCCGGAAATGGTTTTCTTGAATAAACCTTCGGTTCCTTCATAATGCAGAGACCTAAGATACAGGAATCATCACATCCCACAGTCTTAGCAGTGATCATGTCGTGCTGCACCATTAGATGAAAAGAACTAGTAAAAGAGTATGAAACCAACTAAAAGAGTTTCTTGCAGCTCCTTCTCATGCATAGCTACCAACATAATGCAAAAAGCTATAATTAAAGCATATTAGCAATTCATATACCAGAATACTACAAACCATAAAGGAAAGGCCATGCAATTTATCCCATTATTAGCAAGCATCTGTTTGTATTCTGTATCCAAAAGTTGCTACCTAAACATAGGTGGACAAAATAACAATTTCATAATTTGATTATTTGCTGCAGCTAAGCTTAATGTTGATGGCAGTTATAAATAGTCAATGTCAGCTCCCCCATTCAAAATGTCTATGGTTGTGGTTGTTTCAAATCAAATTATGTTTTTTTTCTTTGGAGCATAAAGTTTGCATAATGGATAAAAGTAAACAGTAATGTAAAAAATATTAGAACCATCTGGCTCCATGATTGTGTGTTTTGTTTAGATATACTTAATTATTCGGGAATGGTCTTGACATAACCACAGCTTAACAAATTATCTCTAGTTAGACCCAGAACTTACAAGTACAATGAATCCTTCGTTATAGGTTTGCTTTTGATATATCCACATGGCATAAGATACTGTGGAAGCAAAAACCAGTCGTTGTATGTTAAAATAATGAATATGATTTGAGTTCACTAAATTAGATACAGTGTCGATAAAGTGACAGATGATACTTCAAGGACCTGATTTTGTTCCTGCAGGCATTTATGGGACTAATGAGTAGACTGCCTGTGCTGTGTTACTCTGTACGGTCTGCAATGGTAATAAAGTCCACACAAGTTGGCAGGCCATTCCACCAGATGATCTAGGGGTTGTTTGTCTGTGAGAAGAGCTCGAAGTCAATTCTAATTCTAAGAACCCGAAGTAGTTCAAGTTCAGGGTTCTTCAGATACTTCAGAGAGCACCTCAAATACAACTAAATAGATCCTTTCCCACTTTTTAGGCGTCTTTAGGCAATACTCCCTAAAGACAAGCACCAAGATAGGCGTGCCACATAAGATCCACATAGGATTCACTGACTTCCAATTGCTTTTTCCAAGCAACACTACAGTCTGAAAAAGCTCAAAGTGGAATCACTTCACGGACATTGGGAAAACTTGGGTGCAAACAAACAGCCCCACTAACTATTAATTTCTACTGAATGAAATTGTACTGGAGGAAATTTGAGAGATAACTTACTAGGCAGGTTATCATCAGCATGCGATGGAAGTAGACTACAGCAAAAGGAAAAAATATAACACCTAAAACCGTGGTACTTTGTGTAGCATTTGAGAGGCAGCTGCTGAATTAACCAGCTGCTCTGAACTTGGTGAAGGCTTCAATGGACGATTTAGAGGTGAATCAGCTACGGCCTGTCTACCTATGCTTCTGGCACCACTTGTATCCTTTTCAAATGGCTGAGATTCCATTGTCGCTCTAATCTGAGTTGTTTTTTAATGATCCAGTAAGAAAACAATAATTGGAGTTGTCTTTTTTTTTTAATGATTCAGTCAGAAAAACAACTACGCCAAACCATGATGATGATGGTAAATATTACACTTACAGATTCCAGCCGTTTATTGTGCACATCCATTTGTACCTGCACCTTGAAAGAAACACATCAAATGGAATGAGGCTTCATTTAAGAACACAGTTATACAGACAAAAAATGGAAGGAAAAAAAAAATTCTAATAATCAATAAAGAAAAATCAGATTGACATATAAGGCTTATCAGACAAATTCAACATAGAAGTAATAAAAAACTAGACCAAATAATTTTGCAGTTCAAAGAAGGCTAAGTAGCCCAGGAAAAGCTGTTCACACGTGCATTCAAGAAAACTTTATAACTGTAAGCAATGCTGGATATTACTTGTAGGAAGATGCATAAGGGTTATAAAGAAATTTGAACAGAACATATACAAGTATAATCCAATCAACTTAGCTCAATCTCAAATAGATTTATCTCTGGACAGGCTGAATGTAAAATCGGAACACAATTAACATGTAAAAGGTTGAATCTTTCCAGATAAAAAATTACAAATTTATTCTCCCTAAGCTTCCCTGATCGCATTCTTCATCTATTTGAAACTTTTTCTCAAAACAAACTATTCGATCAGAGAAAAGTACAAAAAGTTGTACAATCAAGATTCTGACAAAAATCTTCTCATTTGTAATTCATATTGCTCTTATGAGCTATTTAAATTTTATATAATGGAAACAAATATCCCTCCCATCTAGACATTGCCACATTCAAATTACCAGAGATTAATGCAATTGATGGACACATTTGGAATAAATATAGAAGTTTTGCTTTGGTGCATCATAATGTAGTTTTTATATTATCTTATAAAAAAAGATGAAATAGTCAATGCATTTTTCTCCATTCTTTTCCTCATAACTAGCCATTACTCTCCACTCTCTACTCTAGACGGTGAAACATCCAAGAGCGTTACACCTCACCCCGATGAACATGTCAGTGGCCCACTCACCTTCATATTGCTGAGCAGACCATCTCATATTTTATTTATTTATTTATTATTTTTAGAGAATTCAATCCTCATGAATTAAGGAGTAAAGTAACAAGTAGCAAGTACAAGATGATGCCATGTTAGTAACAATGAAATTAAGAGAGGGTGAAGAGGAAATTTCAAGAATGTGCAGAGGACGTTAAGAATGAGTTGAAAGGAGACGGAGACTGAAATGTTCAGTGGAGGAGCTAGAATAGTGCATTTAGTTGATAATGAGAAGAGAGACTTAAAGTTTTGACAATTTACCATTGCTGCCATAGGTGCTTGATGGGAACGATAAAGGCCCTGATTTGATAGGGGATTATATGAGATTTGATTAGATATGAGTAGATTTGAGGTTTTATTAGAATTGTTTAGATCGGATTAGATTTGATTAGAATTTTATTATTATAAATTTTGGTTTATTTGCACATTTAGTGCACGTAGTCTTTTTATATAAATAATTATGTATGAACCTCTTGAAGAAAACAATGAGATGATGAGGTTAAAAATTCCCTTCATTTTTAAGATGGTGGTATACCAGACAAAATCAAATCTTTTATCGTGGATTCGTTTAGGGTGCATGAGAGATCACCTTGGTACAAGGCCTAGATTAATCTTAATCATTTTATTTATTTTTATTTTTTTTTCAAATTTCCAAAAAATAACCCTAATTCCTTTTGTTTTTCCCCAAAATCCCCAATTTCCCCACAATCAAATCCTAAATTAGCTTTTGTCCTGTATCAGTGCTCCAAAACAGATCCCTTAAAGTGCTCAGAAAGAAGAATCACATTTTATTTACGATTCTGCCAGAGGCACAAGCAAAATCTTTTTATTTTTGGAGCACTGAACATGTCTCCTTAGAGAAGGTAAGAGAAGTGACCACCAAAAGCATAAGCATGATAAACTGATGTTAAATCACCAGTTGGTTTGTTCTAATTTGAATTGCATTGTATTATTACATTTCTACAAAAAGATAGTTACAAAGAAGATTTAAGGTGGTCGTGAAAATCCAGAGAACAAACAAATTTCCAAGAGAAAATTAAAAACCGCAAAAATTAACTACATTAAGTTCGAATTCAGTGCTTACTCTCCAGGTTAAATTAATAAATAGGTTTTAAAGAGAAAACTTACAGGTTCTTTTTGATATTTCTTTCCTTCCTTTGTAAATCCAGGAACTGTCAAGTGCAAGTTTTTTTCTGCATGTCATAGTCATTCATTCCATTAGACCCAAGCAAAAAAAAACAGCATACACAGTCCAAGATGTCTATCAACTCTATCTCAAGTTATTCCTGGGAGTTTATCAAAGAAACTGGATCCAATCTGACCACTACAGATGAGAAACTAATCTATGCAAATGAACATCAAATCTAGCTACCAGAGGGAAAAAAAAATATTCTGGACAGGAACTAATCATAGTTAGTTTACTAGATGCAGGTACAATGACAAAAAAAAAAGTTACAAATCTAAAAACTGATATATCGACTTTTGACATACAATGAGTTATGGGGAAAATGAAAAATAATGGTTTCAGATAAGTATCATACCTAGGTGCAGCAACAGATCCTTGGACTCCAAAGTTGAAGATTTACGATGCTTAGCTAGGCTACAGGCAAATGTGGTAACCTGCAACTAAAAGCTCTTGTTATAACTTCAGAAGAAAAGCAGTGTCCAGGAAATATGAGAAAATTGTCACTAATAACAGAAAAATAAACTAGTCATTAAGTAGAATCCCAACAACAACACAATCAGGGCCTCTCCGGACAAAACTGGACAAAAAGTTAACTGCACTTTTGGTACAATGTAAAAACCTATGCGAACAAAAAATCAGGCAGCATGATAAACAAGCAACCAAGTAAACATGCAATATTAACCCAAATCTACAACAACATGCATCAATGTTATGGGCAATCCAGAGTTCATACATTTCCAAGTTTGGGCATAGAAAAATTCTAAGAGAAATCAAACAACCATTATCCAAGCCTACATTTTGAAAAATTATGAATCATTACAAACAAAAGCACCATAACAGCCAGGTACTAATTGGGCCATCAAACTAACTAACAAAGTTTTAAAATAATGAGCAATACCAATATGTAACGCCAATATTTTTTTGGATATTGAGGTATCCCATATGATATGGACCCTAACATATTGGCACTGATAATGCCGATATGATATGTCTGGTATTCCTAATTTGATACCTTAAACCTAATAATCCAAGATTTTAAACCCTGCTAACTAGAGTAGCTAATCATGATCTAATTCTTCCGTGCTAGTGATTTTAAACTTAACTTTGCATGATTAGATTTTTTGTTACCAATGGATTTTAACAAGATAAGTTACCCAAATTTTTTCTCAATTTCTGTACATGTGAGATGTGTATCTTCATTTTGGTGAGCTCACAATTCTTCAGGATGACAAGATGAATCATCAACATGCACAAGTGTAAAAATAAGAGTAACAGAGTTCCCATGTTTTAGACAGGGGAAAGCTGAATAAACTATAAAAGGACAAGTAAGAGAATGATTAAACTATGTATTTTACCGTATCAATGAAGTCATCAGCTATCTCCAGTAGGAGGTCTTCAACCACTGGATCCAGCTTACCAAGGGGATCCACCTGCAAAAGAATTGAATAAAGGAATTAGGAATCAATAATGAACATTATACTTAAAAAGAGAAGAGGCATTCAGCTTCTTACCTCATTAATTAGCAAAATTAATTTAATCTAATTTGACAGATGTATAGCACAAACAATCTAATCAGATTGACTATTGACTTTATGTGCTCCTTAGAGTTGAATGCACTTCCACTTAGCAAATTTATAATCCTTTCCTCCTCCTTCTAGACAGTTTCCATAGTCTAGGAGAATCTGGAGGATGCCAGCTTGTTGTTTAAGCCTATAGCAAGACCCTCGCTTATCCATAGTTAACATAGTTACGTTGGCAAGGGAATTGGCACTATTATGAGAGGGATGAAGCCAGGCATAGCTGTTCTTGAAGCTTTGTCAGATCGTTCATGGAGCTTTACTCCGATCACATCATGTTGGGAAAAGGTTTAGATGATGATGAGGATGATCGCAGGAATAACCAAAGCATTTATATAGATGCTTTGACTATTAAAGAAATTGTCATACAGGTCATTCAACTATGGAAATCTTGTGTCCCGGCGGTTGTTGTGGCCACAGAAATTTTTATTATACAACAAGTATGTGCGACTTCCAATTGTCATAAATGTTTCCTTACATCAATGTACACAAGTCAATTTTAAGCTTTTCTGGGTCCCCAGAGCTGCTCACCCCCTCCCTCATAGAAAAGAGGGGAAGGAGCACCACCCATACAGTACCAACAAAAACCTATCAAAAAAAAAAAAAAAACCATAATGATACATGACTAAATGCTTCCGTCTTACACACTTTGCTTACACAGGTAAATATAGAAGAAAGGATAGTTTGTAGATATGATTATTAAAAAAAATAAATTCATTTAATGACATGTCCAATAAGCATTTTCTCATTTGATTTCAATTTCATCCAAGCATGATCCATATTCGATAGAAAACAAATTTTATTCTTCCTTTGTCTCACCACAGTTCCATCTGGACATCCATCACCTATGCTACTTTTACAAAGTTATATGTCAACCAATTATTTTAATCAAAGAATGATAAACAACTGATCTAACAGGGAGAAAGGAATATAAAGTCTAGACAACTGGGGTTGCTGTAAGTTATACCTGAGAAACCAAATCTTGTATTTTTCTTTTTCCCAGAAATTGATTGCTTGCTTCTGCTCCCTGGCTTGAATTTCCACCAGTAGTTGTAGTCACAGATGCAGGAGTACCTGGCTGCGACCCAGTTAAGCTTATAGATTTTTGAAATCCAGATCCATGCACCCTTGGAGATTGTTGTTGTTGTTGCTGCTGCAGATGCTGCAACAGCTGCATCTGAATTTGTTGCTGCTGTTGCTGAAACAACTGTTGCTGTTGTGATTGATGTTGTCGGGGAGATCCTACCTGCTGCTGTACCAGTTGTGAGATTTGCTGTTGGTTCAGACTCAAGGATTTTTGATGTTGTAGCTGAGATGAAGAAGACTGCTGTGGTGAGAAAGCTTGCTGCTGCCTCTGTTGTTGAAGGCTATGTGAAGGAGAAACTGGGGAAGAAATTGCTTGCTGCATTTGCTTCAACCATGGTTGTTGAGAAAGAGCATTCATTGATGTTGACTGACCATTTTGAGTTAAGCCAGAAAACTGGGGATTCATTGCTGTGAGTGATGACCCTCTCGGCAAGCCTTGACCTGGTAATTTCTGCTAGATTGAACCAGTGTCAGAATTTTAATGTCTCTTGACAATTAGACAAGGCAGAAAGGGCATGGTGCACAAGTAACCATTGCCTACGCAGAGCAGGTTGACCCTAATATTCTTAAACTCAAGAATTTATTTGACTATAGTGGTCCTCACCATGAGAGCTTTAAAAGCACTCTATGTATCATTTCAAGCACACTAGCCTATGCGTATATGAAGTTTATGGTTACTTTTAAGGTCATGCTTTTTTGGGCTATGCACTTGGAAGCACAAGAGTCAGTTTAATGTTCCAGCCATTTTCCTTGAGAAGCTTAATGCTTCACTTTGTTCAAAATTGATGTTCACTGTACACTTTTGCTTTTTCTTTTTTCTTTTTTCTTTTACAATCAAAATGAATTTGTGAAAAAGGCAGTTAATTCTTAGTCCTGCCTCAATAGTTACAGATCTTGATACCAATACCATAGTCCAAAAGGACATGGCTACACTCCTAACATCCATTAGACCTTTTCCTTAAGGTACAAAGTTCAAGAAATACTAAAAAAATGACACCAGACACTTTTCACGCCATGGGACTCTTCAATCTCAATATGAAAACACGAAGTAATGAATGATAACATTACTTGCATCAGACAAACTGCTTGCATCAAGCTGTGCTCAAAAATTAAAACACAAAATGGCTTTAAAATGAAAATCAAAGACAGGAAATGAGCAGAAAATATTGACAAATAAGAGGAGAGCTTCCTAGTTTATACCCCTAACCAGAATGATTGCAATTTTGTCTTAAGATCCAGCTGCACGTCACTCTACATTGTATAAGGCAAACAATGAAGATTGTTTCTGCAGGGGTAGTACACCTATACCTATTTTTCATAATTACTGTTATAAGCTGAAACAAGGAATCTTGTCCCACTAATAGTTGGTTGCTGAAATGTGAAAGCACCTATAAGTAAGGCTGCTTGCTTTTGCAACGGATCAACCAATGCATATGGACTGTCGACAAAATAACAGGAGATAACCTCCTAATCCTGAAGAGTTGTTTATTTGGAATGAAATAGTCATAACATTCAAATCCAAAGAAAAACAGTGCAGGCCAACAAAATTATTTTCTTCTTTTGCTTTTGTTTTTAAACACCTGAGATTGAGCTCTTCAGGCATACCTGAGAAGAAGCGAGAGGATTCTGCATCGTCAGCTGCTGCTGCTGCCTTATTTGACCATTAAAATGTTGACCATATGAAAGTGGACCATTTGGTCTAAGTTGTTGATTCATTCCAAGTGACCCCATCATCCCTATTGCCTGCATTCCTTGCAATCCCTGTCCTGATGTATTACCTGAATTAAATTGCATACCTTGCACTAAACTAGCCTTCTGCCTTGGCTGCTTCATTTATACATAGAAAAGCATTAGCACAATCATTATATGACACTTACCACGAGAGCAGAACAATACACGAGAGCAGAACAATAGCCAGCATATGCTAAACTTTTGGCTAAATATTCATTATAAGGAAAAAGCAACTTTTATCTCATTACTTACTTGACACAAACAAAAAAGGTTAATAGAACAGTAATCTTAACAGTTCAATCACATAAATAAATCGCCAATCAACTTAAAAGCAAAATTTAATACAAATGTTGCTCCCTTTTACCAAACTCTAAGAGAAGCTTAACCCAAATTCTTACACAAACCAGAGCAAAATCTCAACTTTCATTACACTCAAAAAAAAAAATCCGCCAATCCCAAACAAAATGATAGAAATGAAAATAATTGAACCGAGAATTAAGTTCTTATTGCCACGTAAATTGGGACTTCTGATATAATTCGCCAAAATTACTGGAACAAGAAATAAAAACTCGTATCTATACTCATATGGCTCATTCCAACTATTCTGGAACACAAGTTTAGTTTCTCATCTTATCAATCTCACATATAACAAATTGGGTTCGAATCGCAACATGGGCTGTATTCAAACCCCCGCAGGGGATTGCAAAGCTTGCATTGGAGTCCTTAGGATCGATGACTTGATGCTGATTGAACCCTCATTGGAGCGTGAATCTAGGGTCAAATTTGATGCTAATTGAATCACAACTAGGCTATGGTCAAGCACCTACGAGGTGTTACAGAGCTTGAGTTGGAAACCTGGATAAGTGACTCCGGAGGCCTAAATAAGGGCGACTTGATGTTGATCGAACCTCTCATCGAAACATGAATCTCAGGTCAAATTTGAGGTTGATCGAATCAACACCTAAGTTGCAGGCAAGCCCCCACCAAGAGTTGTAGAGCTTGTGTTGGAGATTGAGTAAGGGTGACTACATGCTAATCGAACCCCTAATCGGACATGGATTTATGGTCAAACTTGGCACAAAAGCATGGGTAATAATTGGATTTGAGACAGAAGAATGGAGGAGGTCAAAGTGGTGGCCATCGAATCACAAGAGCATGGGGAATGCCCATTGGGTATGGACGTGACCACGACATTGTAGTTTTCTTTCGACTGATTTCGATGGGTTGTAGCACATCGAAATTGAACGGAGATCAGGCCTCTTCTACTTTGATTGTTGCTCGTTCCTAAGCCAGCAATACCTCCAATGGCCCCAAAGTGGAACTAGGAGCTACGAATAACGCGAGTTTGGTGAACTTTGGAACTCAATGAGATGAGTTCCATTGAAATTGTCTTAAAATCTCTAGAATTGTCGGAAGCAATGATCGTCATAGGGGTGAGGAATCATTCCTCCCCCGGTATTGGCTTAATTTTTGATATCAGAGTTCAATTTAGGGTTCCGCCCAATTGATAGAGGGGCAGCTTCTATGGACTTTCCAGTGACGTAGGAGGAGACTCGGGACTGGTTAATCTTTGACAAGCGAGGGGTTTCCATCAATGTTGGCAGGACGTGCGCATTGTCAGATGTTCCTCAATGATGGTGGCTGGACGTGATCAACACTTGGTGATGGGGATTTTGATATTCAAAATTCAGTCAAAATGAGCAGTGACAGCTCTGATTGATTTGCTTGGAAGTTGATGAAAACCTAGTTCCTAATGGTCTAGGCATCATGCAACAGTCACACTAGCAGGTCTCTCGTATCAAAGCTTGTTGTGAACCTTGAACCATGTATTTTAAGCTGTACTTGTTTTTGTGACTCTCCCTATTATAGTATGTATTACTCTATATATATCTACATGCTATGTTATGTTGATTACTAATTAATGGAATGGAGGGACTAATCCACCGTTTATGCAAAAAACAACAAAAAAACCAACTTTTTAACAGCAATTACCAAAATTAAAGTACCTGCAAGAGCATCTGAGCCTGCATGTTGTTGAACTGAGCGAGTGACTGACCAGGCAGCATTGGAATCTGCTGCCCAGCCGCGGCGGCCTGCCCGATCCTCCCCATCCCATGCTGCTGCTGCTGCCCACTGAAGCTCATCTGGGCCCCACCTCCACTGGCGAACTGCCTCGCCGCAATCGCCGCCCCTAGCTGCTGCTGCTGCAGCGGCGTCAACCTCGGCATCGAGCCCGACGCCGACCGCTGCAGGTTCTGAAAGTTGGGACCCGACGCTGACGACGGCATCATGGGGCTAGGGTTAGGGTTAGGACTAGGGTTTTGGGGGTGGAGAGGGGGAAGCTGTGGGGAGGAGATCGAGGTGAGGTCGATGGACGGGGATGGCGAGGAAAGGCCGCTAGGGTTAGGATTTTGGGGGATTTGGGGGGACGACGAGGAGTTATCCGCCATTTTTCGAACTGATCGGGGGTATTTTGGTTAGTAATTTTATTCTCTCTCCTCGATCATGGCGGTGATCGGAGGTGGAGAGAAGGGGGAGGGCGGAATCGTTTGGTTTTGTTGGTGATTTAAGCAGCGGAAGGGGAACTTCTAAACGGGCACAAGATTTTTCCTAGTGAGCCCAGTTTAAGTTAAAAAAATGGGAGAATTTTTTAGTGAGCACATATTTATTCCCAAAATACCCTTTACCTATATCTCTCATCTCACTCTCTCTTCACTTCATCTCTACTGCCCTCCCCCTGCTCTCCTCTCTTCTCCTTCCCAATCTCCCCGCCGCTCTCTTCTCCTTCCCAACCCCCCGGCCGCCCTTCCCAACCCCTCCGCCGTCTCCCTTTCCAACCTGTCGCCGCCCTTCCCAACCCCCTCCGCTGCCACACCCCCCACTCGCCGCTGACTCATTTCTTCTCCCTTGGTCTCAGATTTCTCACTGTAAGTCTACTTTAATTTAATTTTAATTTTGTTACATTTAGTTTATTCTTATTTGCTCTGTGACTGCTCTGAAAACTGAGAATTTCTTATTTGGTCTGATAATATTTTAGAATGAGGAAATTCTAAATGAGTACATTTTTTTGTTAATTATGATTTATAATATTTAGATTATAATTATGAAGAAAATATAATATTGTAATCGTAGTTGTAAAATATGCGAAAATATAGTTTTATTCTAATTAAATATGTTAATATTAAAATGTATTAATTAATTTAGAATTTTAATAGTATTGTCCTAATTGTTGATTAAGCAACAAAGAATGGTTTCAGTGTCTTTAAATTTTAATATTACACTATCTTGTAGGTAAAAAATCTGATATTTGTAGCAAATTATATTTTGTTAATACTTATTTACACATAGAAAATTTACTATTTTTATGCGAATCAATTATTGTAAGAAGTATCTTTGTATTGCATAGATGGATCCGGCAGAATTTTCTCGAATTCGACCAACTACTTCGTTAAGGAGGAAGAAAGCAGCATCTCGACCACAAATCCAACGCCCGATACGAGAGAGAGATATCGAAGTCGCCGTAGATACTGAATTAAATATAGAAACTCTGAATTTGATCAGAGATGATAGTGCAAGACTAGAAGAAGAGAACACTGATGCAGGAGGCTCTCAAGATGATCTTCATGAGTCAAATTACCGAGGTCCAGTTGATTTATCAGTACTGAAGAGTTTCAAGACGCACGTTGCTTTCCTGATGCACCCAATTAGATTATATTAGTTGTTTTTTTCAAACAAGGAGACAGTGATTAGATTATATTAGTTGTGTATTGATATGGATATTGTAAGGAATTTCAAGTGACCGGTGTAATTGTTTTTTTCAAACATTTTGAAGAATTTGTAGAATATATGGTTTTTGTTTGTAATGAACCCTATTATTTACTTTTTGTTCGAGGAATATATACACTACGTTTGTTTTTGATCTTATTTCTTTAATTTGTACGAGATCTTGTTTGTTTTATACTTAGGGGACCTTATTTATAATCTTCACTATATTATTGTATCGGTTATTGTATCGTTGTATCATTGTATCGGTGTATCAGTGTATCATTGTATCGTTGTATCGGTGTATCAGGAGTATCATTGCATTTGTATATCAGGAGTATCATTGTATCGGTGTAGTAGTGTATCATTGTATCGGCGTATCGATGAATCAGTTTATCCATATATCATTGTATTAGTTAATCATTGTGTCGGTGTATCAGTGTATCATTGTATCATTTTGCTTCCTTCACTATATTTTTGTAATAATATATAATTAGTTGTTAATATAAGTCCGTAAAGTGACGTTGAATTGGATAAACTAATGATATATCAGTTTATTATATAAATAGAGTGGGTGAGGTGTCCGGAATAGCAGATCGGATCAAGCCTCTGTCCGAACAGGGGAGACCTGTTCGGATTGTGAGTCCGAACAGGATAGGTCCGTTCGGACTGACAGTCCGAACATGACCTTCCCTGTTCGGACTGAGAGTCCGAACGGTCCAGGATCGTTCGGACTCTCGGTCCAGGATCGTTCGGACTCTTAGTCCGAATAGGCAAGCCCCGTTCGGACTGACAGTCCGAACGGGAGCGCGAGCGCGAGCGGAGGCCTGGAGCGGGAGAAGGAGGAAGGGCAAAATGGAAATTTTTTTTAGAGGGTAAACTTGTTATTTTTTAGAGATATTAACTGGGCTCACTAGGAAAAAAGTTGTGCCCCTTAAGAAGTTCCCCAACGGAAGCCTACAACGCTAATGCTTTCGGGTTTGGATCCCGGGTCGGGTGAGAATGTTTAGGATCCAAATCTGATAGCATATTTCACATTTTTTTCGCTTTTTTATTAAAAAAATTTCTTATTGCTTCTGATTGAATTTAATATACATAAAAGAGACTCACAAAACAATGAAAAAGAAAATTGAAACATTTTTTTTGATTAAAATTCTAGTATTTTTTTTTAAAGTGAGTTCACTTATTTTTATTTTATTTTTATATTTAATGTTTGATTAATATCGTGCAGCAAACTATTTTTCTCCTTCTATTACTTAAACATAATTTTTTTTTCTTCTGTTGAATTTTATATGCATATAGGAGACCAAGAAATGTTAAAAAGACTCAAAATGAGCTTAAGGGTATAATATAATCCTACAATCACCACGTTTTTTTTCCCCTTCCTTTCTTAAGATACTTCTATTCTATGTTCTTGAGTTTAGTTCGAGCCTCTCTTTGTACGGTCCAAATAACGAGATTTTCAAATTTTAATAGATTTTTTAATTATATCGGTCATTTCAAACCAGCCAAGCTCTTGTAAATTTTCAATACTATAACTAAAAGATATCAAATAAAAAATTAATATTAAGTCACGTAAATTGATAATAAATGAGTTTTCTCATTATTTATTTACATATTATCTTACTTGTCATTGGTATAATCTTTTCACATAATTTTACTATATTTTATTAGATTGTTTTGTTAACGATCTTAGTTGTGCAATACTTGACACATATTCTTATTAGAGATGGACCCGACGAAAAAGGAGTAGGATTTATTCAATTTTCTAGAGCATATAGAGTTGCTAAATTGATGGACTATTTGTTTTTACTGCTTTCTTATAAATTGAGTTTTAGAAGTTTTATTAGAAGGATATAATAAGTGATACTTACACGGGATATTAGTATCTGATACATTGATTTTATTTGAAATGGTATTTTATGATTTAGTGATATTTATATAGTTATATTTCTTTGAATTTATTTTTATGTAAAATCATATTATTATTTTGTTATTTTGACTGAAGATAATTTTGTTTATTATTATTTATTATCCATATTTCCACTGTAATATGACTGTAATATTTATTGAAGCTAGTCTAGTTATTACTCGTCGCCGAACTTCCAAATTATCCACATTCCAAATAAAATAATGGGGTGTTATACGAGTAAAATCATCATTCCAGTTGAACTATGCTCATGCCAAAGTTGGAGTCCTAGAGATACTAATAGGAGCTCGGGTGCTCAACCATAGGCACATTGAATGGGTAAACAGTTGATAAGCTCGCCCAACGTTACTTCCCAGTCTACTACTTCTATGCGTCCAATGTTACCTATTTATCCCCAAAAGTCGACAAAAGAGCATTAAAAAAATAATAGTAATAACAGACCATGAGCTCCCCATAGCCTTCAGCCTCCCTGCCCTGCACTATTGTATAAATTTCTATGTATCATAATCCCCAAAAGTTATGGGACTTGGTGTGCAATGATCTCATAGTCCTCTTCCACTCCTCCTATAACAACAACCTCGATATGTCTCACCTAAACCTTGCACATATCACCCTAATTCCCAAAAAAGAAGGCGCAAAAGAATCAAAGGATTTCAGACCAATAAATCTCCTTAATAAACCATACAAAATCATTACCAAACTACTCGCCAACCGTATTCAACCTATTCTTGATCAATTAGTAGACCCCTCTCAGGCGGTTTTTCTCAAGCAAAGATCCACATTGGATAGCGTAGCTGCTGCACAGGAGCTCATTACTATATGTTCAAAACACAAATGGGCAGGACTACTTCTTAAGCTGGATTTCTAGAAATCCTTCGACTCAGTAGATTGGAAGTTCCTCCTCAAAACCTTGGAAGCCTGTGGTTTCGGTCCAAAATGGTATCAATGGATAGCTGATTGCATTACCACAGGGATCTCTTCGGTACTGATTAATAGACGTCCTGGTGGACACATACGATTTCGCAGAGGTTTGGCGCAAGGGGACCCTCTCTCTCCCTTTCTGTTCTTAATAATTGTAAACGTCCTCTTCAAAATACTTCAAAAAACAGCCATCTCCGGTATACTATAACCGGTGGGCTCAATTGACCATCATTTTTGCTGCCTATAATATGCAGATGATACACTTATACTTGCGCTCATTGACACCACTTTGCTCATCAATCTCAAAATCATCCTTGTGTTATTCAAGATGATGATGGGACTCAAAATCAACTATCATAAGTCACTCATCTACAAGATAGGTAGTACCTCAAACACTCAACTACACAATACCTCATCTATACTGCAATGCCAAGCTAGCTCTCTTCCTTTCACCTATCTGGGAATCCCTCTAAAAGCCACCAAACTTAACAAATGTGATCTCATACTACTCATTGATAAAATAAGACAGCACTTATCAATATGGAAGGGAAATGGTCTTTCAAGAGGGAGCCGAAACCTAGTAAACTGAAATTAAGTCTGTAAACCTAAAACCCAGGGTGGTTTAGTCATCTGAAATCTTGAGCTTTTCAACATCTCTCTCATCTCCAAATGGTGGTGGCACTTCCTTTAATCCACCAACCCCTTACCTTGGCGAACCCTCATTCACCTCAACTACTATCAACACAGTCGCCCTGAAGACTTCCTCCCTATAGTTCCCTCTAAATGCTCTCCTTTTTGGCAAGGAGTCATCAAATGCTCTTCTCACTTCAAAAATGACTTTCGTCATATCTACAAAGGGATCGGTGACTGAATTAAATTATGGACCGACCATTAGATTGGTAATCAATCACTAGACACTGCCTTTCCTTCATTATTCCAAGTAGCCTCCAATCAATTCGCCATGATTGCATCACAGATCTAAGACAGTAATTGAACTCTCTCCTTCAATCAACTCCTATCACCCTTGCGTCTGCAATCTCTCTCCTCCCTAATGCAAGTACTCCCCTCCCCCTCATCCCCTCTTCCTGCCCCCCGACCACATCACATGGACCCTAACATGGACAATTCTCGGTTGCATCGCTCTATCATCATTTGCACCCCTCTTCCCCAAGAAACATAACGGCCTTAATAATCTGGTCTTCATTCACTCCACTTAAAGTAAAATTTATATCTTGGCTCGCATTATTTGACCGTCTGTCCACCTCAGATATTCTCTCATGCCACAACATAGCCCCTCCTTTCAACTGCATTTAATGACATACTACTTTAGAAATATTAACTCACATCTTCTTTCTTTATCAACTTACTCTCCAAATATGACATCATTTCCTTCTTTTGTTTGACCTCACATCCATAGTTTATGGCATCAGTGGCGAAGAAAAAGAGTCTCTTTTAATATTGCAACAAGATGGGATACTACTATACTAGCAATCATCTGGTGTATATGGAATGAACGCAACAACCGAATATTTAAAAATATCCATCGAGACATTGACTCACTAATCCATTGCATCAGTTATTACAAAGAGGACTTGTTATACACATAGGATACCTCCCTGGCAACTCTATACCAGCTCTTGTAATTACATAAATTCATGCGCATATATATATATATATATATATATATATATATATATATATATATATATATATATATATATAGACACACACACATAACACACCACACACACATATATATATATAGAGAGAGAGAGAGGGGTTGGATTTTTGTGCTATAGAAGCAAACTAAAAAACCTTGCTCTACTTATCATGTCATTTTTTGAACATTGACACATCATGTTCCAATTCCTAATTATATTCAAATGATTTTAAGTACATTAATAGATAAAAGAAAGCTACTAAAATTGCTATTGCGGGCCTCCAAGAGGGGAGCACAGATAAAGAGGATGATTTTGACTGAGTAGACTCATCACCCTAAACACATTACAACCTATTAAGTTTTAGTATGTGCTCTTCTTTAATATGTTTCTTTTATATATTTCTTTTGTAAGGGTATGATATTAACTTTAATGGACTATGTTGTAAGTTATATTATTACTTTTTAATGAAACGCGGGGGAAACTACCATAATGACTTAAAAAAAAAACAGATAAAAGAAAGCACAGGGATATGAACAGATAAAAACAGCAAAAATGCAACTTAATATTGATACAATATCCATGCTTTTCAAACTACGTACAACGAATTCTATCAACGAAATTGAACTAAACATATCCCGGCGGACAAAAATTCTTCCTTCTTCGCTGCCTCACGTCATCTCTCATCTTCAGCAACAACTGCCTTACATCGCTGCTCGAGAAATCGACAGGCTCGAAAAACATTCGGTACAGTTGCCTGAGAACCCGAAGACTGGCGACCAGTGCGCCGTTCCTCTCGCTTTCATCGTCAGTAAGTGCCGACAGAGGATTACTTGAGCCAAAGAAGTAGTACTCACTGATTCTGATCAGGTTCTTTGGGTGCCTCGACCACACGAACTTATTATCATCCAGAATCACAACGATCCTTTCATCTACCGGAACCACGTCAAGGCCCTTCGTGTTCGGTTGAGTGCAGTCTTCCCTCGATATCACGTTGGATGGCTGGAAGTAAACCCCGTCGGGATCAAGGTATTTAGCCATTCGTAGCGCATAGTTGTGAGTACCCATTGTGTAGATAAAAAATTCGAACATCTGGCTGGCCTTCCTCAGAAAAGTACGGACGTATGGCCTCAACTTGGTTATCGAACCATTCCCTCTAAAGATACTATTTCTCGGATCATCGTCCGCCATAGAATCTTCCCATTCCAGACAAAACTCCTCTTCCAACGACAGATCGGACTCGCTGACCGTATGCAGCAATGTGTTATCCAAGTCAAGCACGAGGACCAGCTTCCTCTCCTTGAGCACATTCGCGGTGTTTGCTCGCTGCAGTTGAACAATGCTGCTTAGATTCACACCCCTGCAGGTGCATCCAACAGATGCAATCTTTCTTGATCTCACTCTCATTTTCTTTTATTTTCTTTTATTTTCTTTTTTTGATGATTTTATGGATACATTTGACCTCAATCTCAGTTAGGTCCTCATATATATATACTCTACAACCAGAGCTCAAGCCGATTCCTAATTCTATTAGGATACTGAATAATTAGATACTATTAAGTTTCCATAAATGGCAGTCATCCCAGGATAATTGAAACGCTTAAATGTCCATAAACGGATTTGTGTCTCAATTTGGAAACCTATTCTTGTTTCCTTGTTGGGTTCGGACTCCTATTGTTAGTGGGGAAATTACAGAGGCAACAACTTCTATAAAAGAACGAGGGAGAAGAAAATGAATTCATTAAGAGATTAGAGATCATCATCAATCTGTCAGAGATTGATCCGGCCATCCACTTCGTCTACCTAGTTTTCTCGTCTGCATAATCTTCTTCCATAAATTGCATTTCTTTGTTCAGATGGCTGAGGATTTGAGACTTGGAGAAGAGAATCTGACATCAGAGGAGAAAGTTATGGAGATTCCGAGATGAATTCGCAAGGGTCTATATATCAGCAGCAATGAAATCAACAGATTGCGTCGAGAACACACTGAAAGCGTCCTGAAGGAAAATAAGCTGATTCTGATCCTGGACCTGGACGGTACTCTGCTGCATACGTTGTCCATTGGTAATCTCTCTACCGATGAAGATCTTTACGTCGATTTGACGGAGGATGATCCGAGGATAAGCATATACAAGTGGGACAATATGGTGACGAAGTTACGACCCTTCGTCCGTACCTTTCTGAATGAAGCGAGCGAGATGTACGATATGTACATCTACACCGGCTTCCCATGGTGTACATCTGCACCATGGGAAGCCGAAAGTATGCGGCTCAGATGTGTAGATTTCTTTATTCCGATTGTTAGTTGTTCATATATAAGTATAGTCCCATATCAGATAGAATAAAGAAAGTGTATGGATTTAAATATAAAGTTGAGACTCTACCTAACATGTTTAAGCTTTTGAATCAGACTGATTTTAAAACGGTATCAGTATTTGCGGTCGCGAGATGGAACGCGAGGGTTTACGATTGAAACTACCAGCAACTCTAATATCTTGTACATAAATCAGGCCCAAGTTGCCTTTGGAAAAATAATTTTGTAACTAAATCTTTTTTGGATAGTTCTATAATTAAGTGGGATTTTTTTTATTTTTTAAAATGCTTTGACAGCTTATGCAAATTAGCTGATCTGCAATTCATTTACGCTATCTCTAATATTTTTTAATAAAAAATTCTTTTGGATTATAATCTCCAATATTTTTTAATAAAAAATTCTTTTGGATTATAATCTCCAATATTTTTTAATAAAAAATTCTTTTGGATTATAATCTCGAACTTTTAGAGTTTACTCATATTCAATTTTTTGAGTTTTAGTTTTGATTTGGTACTCCATCAAGTTGAAACAAATTTTAACAGTTTTCAATGAAAAAACATTTTGTATCCAATTGATGAAAGTGTAAACAAACTCCAAAATTCATAAAATTTGACCTTATTAAAGTTAAAATGTAGAGATCCTAATTCTAGAAAATTTTTGAAGAAAAATCATTGCATTACTATATTTTTGCTGCTAGTTCACATAATTTTTCATGAGCTGACAGTTCATCTACAATAATGTTTATGTGTGCGTATGTGTATGCGCATATGTGTGTATGTATGTGTGCGTGCGCGTGCGCGCGCACGATCTGTGTCCTTGTATTACTACTCAAACTCTCATATTCTATTGGGCATCTCAAATATCAAAATAATATTCTATCTGGTTAGACTTGCACTAAATTTTAAGATTGAAAGATTTTGTATATCAGGTTATTTCATATTTTCTTCTTTAATTCATCTGATTACACCTTATTTATTAAAAAAATTCTTTAAATTTTAACGACTGTCACCATTATTCCCAACTAGGTTTGAGGGGGGAAGAGATAAGAAATGAAACCAGAGACAGAAAAGACTGGCAAGAGATGAAAAATTGAAAGAGAGATAATCAATACTCAAGGCTTTAAAAAAAAAAAAAAAATACTCTTGAAGTTTTATCAGCTAGTTAGAATTATTTTAATTGTAATTTAACACAAGAACATTGTATAGGTAAACAATTGATAAGCTAGCCTACTGTGACTTCACAATCTCCTTCTATGCATCCAATGTTGCCTATTTATCCACAAAAATCGACAATAGAGTAGTAACAACATGGGTGCTGGCCCTTAACCTCAAAAACAAATACATACAGGTAAGTTTTTTTTGTTCTAGAGAAGCAAACTAAAAAACCTTGCTCTACTTTCATGTCATTTTTAGATCTTTAACAGACACATCATGCTCCAGTTCCTAATTATATCCAAATGATTTTAAGTACATTAACAGATAAAAGAAAGCATAAGAATATCAACAGATAAAAACAGCAAAAATGCAACTTGAGATTGATACAATAACTATGCTTTTCGAACTCAACAATGTTTATTTCCTCTAAAGGAGGGGAAAAAAAAAATACTACTAACGAGTTCTTTAGAGACACTGCATGTTCTGTTGAGAAGTTATTGCTACTATCTATTCTGATGTTAATAATTATACATGTCTACTCTCGAAAGGGACAAATCAAAGGATTCCAAAGAAAGTGCAGAAGACCTCCTGCTTTAGATGCACTACATCTCTCCTATGGATGAGGACATGATTGATACCATATTGTTATCAACAGCCAGCATCTTTGGTCCTTTATCACAAAACCAATATATAGTTTGTACTAGTTTTTCTGCTTTATGTTCTTCCAAGACTTCTTTTATTATAGCATGACTTGTAATTATATTATGTGGTAATCCTTGTGAAGAACTCTCATGTAATTTTTGTTTTATTAAGTATCTTTAATGGAATACAGAGGAATAATATCCACCGTTTACAAAAAAAAAAATAAAAAAAAAAACAAAACAATAACTATATGCCCGACGACAGAAATTCCTCCTCCTTCGCTGCCGGACGTCATCTCTCATCTTCAGCAACAACTGCCTTACATCGCTGCACGATAAATCGACTGGCTCGAAAAACGTACGGTGGAGGTGCCTGAGAACCCGAAGACTGGCGACCAGCGCGCCGTTCCTCTTGCTTTCACCGTCAGTAAGCGCTGACAGCGGATTACTCGAGCCAAAGAAGTAGTACTCACTTATCCTGATCAGATTCTTCGGGTGCCTCGACCACACGAACTTATTGTCGTCCAGAATCACAACGATCCTTTCATCTACCGGAACCACGTCAAGGCCTTTCTTGTTCGGTCGAGTGCAGTCTTCCCTCGATATCACGTTGGATGGCTGGAAGTAAACCCCCTCGGGATCAAGGTGTTTAGCCATCTGTAGCGCATACTTGCGACCGCCCATTGTGTAGATGTACAATTCGAACATCTGGCTGGCCTTCCTCAGAAAAGTACGGACGTATGGCCTCAGCTTCGTTATCGAACCTTTCCCTCTGAAGATACTTCTTGGATCGTCGTCCTCCATAGAATCTGCCCATTGCAGACAGAACTCCTCTTGCAACGACAGATTGGACTCGCGGACCGTATGCAGCAATGTGTTGTCCAAGTCGAGCACAAGGACCAGCTTCTTTTCCTTGAGCAAGTTTACCGTGTTTGCTTGCTGAAGTTGAGCAAGGTCCCTACTTCTTAGATTCACACCCTTGCGGCTGCATCTAACAGAAGCAATCTTTCTTGATCTCAATCCCATTTTCTTCTCTTTTCTTTTTTATGATTTTTTTTTTTTTTACTGAAACTGCGGGCTATTGCTCTCGGCATTTGTATACCTTCAATCTCAATCTCAGTTGAGTCCTCTTATATACTCTACAACCAGAGATCAAACCGATTCCCAATTCTAATAGGATACTGAAAAATGAGATACTTTAAGTTTCCAAAAATGGCAGCCATACCAGGATAATTCAGACGCTTAAATGTCCATAAACGGATTTGTTCTCAATTTGGATACCTAATCTTGTTTCCTAGTGGGGTTCGGACTCCTATTGTTAGTGGGGAAACTACAGAGGCAACAACTTCTACAAAAGAACCAGAGAGAAGAAAATGAATTCATAGAGAAATCATCATCAATCTGAAGATTGATCCGGCCATCCGCGACATTGCCCGTTCCGTTCGTCTACCTAGTTTTCTCGTCTGCAAAATCTTCTTCCATAAACTGCAGTTCTTTGTTCAGATGGCTGAGGACTTGAGACTTGGAGAAGAGAACCTGATGTCTGAGAAGAAAGTTATGGAGATTCCGAGATGCATTCGCAAGGGTCTACATGTCAGCAGCAATGAAATCGACAGACTGCGTCAAGAACACACTGAAAGCATCCTGAAGGAAAAGAAGCTGATTCTGATCCTGGACCTGGACAGTACTCTGCTGCATACAGTTGACGTTGGTAATCTCTCTACCGATGAAGATCTTTACGTCGATTTGACGGAGGATGATCCGGGGATAAGCATATTCAAGTGGGACAATGTGGTGACAAAGCTACGACCTTTCGTCCGTACCTTTCTGAAAGAAGCGAGCGAGATGTACGATATGTACATCTACACCATGGGAAGCCGAGAGTATGCAGCTCAGATGTGTAAATTTCTTGATCCCGACGGTGTCTACTTCAAGTCCAAGGTGATATCACGGGAAGACTGCACTCGACCAGGGCAGAAAGGGCTTGACGTTGTCCTGGCAGAAGAAAGAGTGGTGGCAATTGTCGATGACAATGATAGTGTGTGGAAGAATCACTTGAGGAACTTGATTCCTATCGAGAGGTACGAGTTCTTTGGCATGGGCTATCGGCTCTTTGACGAAGATGGCCATGGTCTATCGGAGTTTGAGGACCTGGATGAAAGCGAGCTCCACGGAGGATTGGCAAAAACTCTGCAGGTCCTCAAGCTAATTCACTGGGTGTTCTTTCATCCAGCGGCTTCTGCTGATTTCTTAGTGAACGGTGATTTAAGGTCTGTGCTCGAGACGCCTGAGGATGAAGTATTGCAAGAATCCATAATGGATGTCGATGATTTTTCAGTGCTTGTGTAAATAATAAACGAAGTTATAGTCTTTTCGAGGGAAAATTTACTTTTAATTGAAATTGAAAGAATTTCAAGTTAATTTTACCATTTTATTCTTTGCATTGTATCAATTGGCCCTTAATTATACATTGGATAAGATAAACACTGCTTAAGATTATATTATCTTTTATATTATTCAAGTATATCTTGCATTTTTCAAGATAAACGTAATAAATACTAGCTGTTTTATCTTGGAGTCACTGTTTGGATAAATAATAATTGACAATTGAAATATCAAATTTATAATAAAAACACTTGAATGTCAAATAATTGTTGAAAATATAACTATGCAGACACCTCTAGCTTTTGAAATTTGCAGACAGAGATGCTTGAAAAAAAATATCAAAATATTAGACAACAAAAAAATGGGAGAATTATTTTGCTCACAAGTTCTCTACGGTTTGTGATTACTTTTTAAATGGCCAGTGGACATCGATTTAGGATGATAACATATTAGGTGTCATGGCACCCATCAATAGCATAATCAAATAAGTGGATACTCCGCTATAGAGATGGGGAAAGACAAAAAAAAAATTCGGTTAAATCTATGTACTATTTCCTTAATGATGGGGGAGGTCGTTTTTGCCATGCTAAGACAATTTGGGGGACACGATGCCCCTAAAAATTAGGATTTTCTTGTGGCTATTGGCCAAAAACACACTATTCATGTGGGACAATTTATAAAAACGGAGACAGATGGGTACGGACATTAATTTGTATGTTGTGTGGCCATGAGGAGGAATCCGATCAACATATCGCGCTGTCTTGTGATTACACACGAACCATTTGGACGGCCTATACAAATGTTGTTCCATGGGGATATACAGTGCAGTATCTGTGGGAACGGGCATATTTTAGTACCAAAGAAAGATGTGTTGCACACCAACATATAGCAGCCATATGTTGGAACGTCTGGAAAGAGCGCAACAATAGGATTTTTAGGAGTATGGTGCACTCATTAGAGACTTGCATGGGCATGATTCACTCTGATATCAGTGTTTAGATAGGTATTCTCTTCGGAAAAAAAAAACCGGATGACTTTTCAAAAAAAAGAAGATTTAGATGATGACCCATCGTTCTCAAATGGTGACTCACAAACGCCGGAGGCAGTAGCTTAGTTGTGATGAAGATACATGAATTGACCGGAACATCAACAAATAGTCTCCTCGTTTGATGACTGCATTATTTGTGCCTCTAGCAAGTGTTGTGTAATGGTTCTATATTGTAATATGTAATTTCGTTCTCGTATCTTGTATTTTGTACTTTCTATTATGTACTATGTAACTATTGTATTACGCTAAGTAAATAGAATACGGGAGCATTAGCCCACCGTCTTTAATAGAAAAATATATTTTTTTAACATGAACGGTGAGTAAACTTTATTCTCCCATAATCACATTGAGATCTTTATGGTTGCACCGAGTGAAGTCTTTTCTAAAGATCACCTTGCCTCAAGAGTAAGCACCTTTCCGCATCAAGATATCTCGCCATCTGAGCTGCGAACTCACTGAAAAAGCTCTTACACGTATCGTCTTCCGACGTATCTGTCAACGGTAAGCAGGACGTTTGCTCCTTATCGAGGAGTTTGGTACCGTGGACCGAATGCAGCAGAGTGTTGTCCATGGAGCAAAGTCCCTATGTTTTCACGCTACAGCCGAGCAATGTACCTGATGATTAGAGTCACGCCATTGTTGATGAATCTCAATGAAAACTTCAATGGTGCATCATTAGCTAGACCCATGGCTGATAAACTCCGCACAATCTCCTCCATTTTCACCCTGCCTCTGTTTTTTTTTTCTCTCCCTCTAATTAACTTTTTTTTTTTAGGTCTTGATTTGTCCTCTTAAATACTCACAAATCAAGAGTACAGTTCTATCGCTAATCCTAAAACAAAACTAGCCACTAAGGCCTAATCCCACAAAAATAGTGACTAAGGCCTAGTTTGGGTATAGATGAAATCTCTGGTTTCACTTAAATATTTTTTATTTATTTATTTATTTATTTTATAAAAAACAGTGAGCTACTGTCCCTGCACTCCATTAAAATGATTTTAATAAAACTATATAGTTAGAACCAAAAAAGAAAAATGCAAAGAAAAAAGCAAAGAGTACAAACACCCATTCATATATAATGGATTACATCATAGTCTAGTACATGCTACAGATAAAAAGAAGACAAATAGGTCATGCCGCTACACCAGGAGCACGAGCAGTAGGTATCTATTGTCCCCACTCCTCATCGTCCAGGCCTCCTTGCGCGGTAATGGTTGCATCAGTGCCTGCAGCTACCATCCCCTGTGTGGGGCCCAGGATGTCCGAGGCGATCATCCTGGGGGTAGTATCATGAGAGGTCATCCCTATGTTTTTAAATTTTGTTGTCCATAATAACACATTATTAGTAATACTGTAAATATAATGGTCCAATGTACATACCGTATCACAAAATATTCTTATGTTTCTCTCTAGCCATAAATCCCAAGCTATCGCAGCTGTGAATCTTCTGATCATATCTGAGTTACTTCTTGTATAATAAAGTTTCAATCAGATCGTCAACGACCTATCCAACCCTAGCTGGATGTCGTGCCTATGGGCAACTTCCATCCAGATCACCTTAGTGTAAATACATTCCGCCATTAAGTGTGCCACTGTTTCAATGGCAGTCCCACGTAGAACACATCTACTGGGGTCCTGTCATCCTCTCCGTTGTAAATTGTCCCATGTAAGAATCGCATTCTTATCTAAAAACCAAAGAAACATTTTAACTCTTAACGGACATTTTTGTCTTCCAAATGTGAGCTGCGTACTTGGATCTGAACCCCCCATCATTTATGAAGCCATACATTGTCTTTACCGAGAAAAAACTGGATTTCTTCCATTTCCAGACCGAAATATCCTGATTGTTATCGATCCAAACTTGTTATAAAATATTACGTAGGGTATGCCAGCCAACTCTTTGGTCACTCCCTAGCCTCCATCTTCCTCTACTCTAGAACTCCGTAATCGTTCCCTGTTTATGCATACATAGCTTGTAAGCCTTTGAGAATGAAGCTTTAAGAGGTATGATATCGCACCAAGTATCTTCCCAAAACGCAACGGTATCACCCATACCAACGTTAAAAGTGACACCCTGCCAAAATAGATCTCTTGTGCTCATAATCCCTCTCCAGAAGCCTACAATGTTATGTTCGTTTCTGTCACTGTCTCTCCCTGAACCCCTTCTTGAATCATATTTTTTGCGTAACATGACTTGAAATGTTCTCTATAGTTGAGACAGAAGCCTCTACCATCATTTAGCTATAAGAGTCAGATTGACATATTGAAGTTTGCATACGTATAAACTCTAGGTTAAGAAAACTGAAATTTCATTTAAGTTGGATGTAGATTGAATATAGGATTTCAAAATGAAGAGATATAAAACATCACAAAAATTTGGTAAGAGTATATTTTTTATTTCGAAGTTTAAATGGAATATATATATGTTATTAAACCATATAAAACTTGAATTTGAAATACTATCTTAGATGCCCAAGCAGGATGTAGTTTTTTAAGTAATGGTTTATGATTGCTATCAAAAACTCTAATATTACTAAATAAAATCTTGTTCATAAATTAGGCCTAAGTTGCCTTTGGAAAAATAATCTTGTTACTAAATCTTTTTTTGATAGTCCTGTAATTACGTGGGAATTTTTTTTTCTCTTACAAAGGCCCTATTCGTACACACCATTAGGGATGGTAATGGACGCGTCCATGGGCCAAATTTTGGTCCTTCTTATACAAAATTTTGAATTAAAAAAATAATAATTTTATTTTTAATTTAAAATTTTATATAGAACGGGCCAAAATTTAGTCCATGAACGCGTCTATTACCATTCCTACACACCATTGATATTTTTTTGTCAATTGTAAGAGAGATTTATATGCATACATCCTCCAAATCTTCGATATTATTGTATTACTGCTCAAACTCTCATATTCTATTGAGCATCTCAAATATCAAAATGGGATAAATTTATTCTATCTGGTTAGATTTGCAATAAATTTAGAATAAAAAGCTTTTGTTTATTTGGTTTCTTTTTTTTTTTTCCTTCCTCATTTAATCTAATTACACCATATTTATTAAAAAATTCTTTAGATTTCATTGACGGTACGTAATTCCAAATCAGATTTGAGGGAGAAAGGGATAAAAAATGAAACCTGACATGAATAAGACTCAAAAGAGATGAACAATTGAAATTGAAAGAAAGGAATAATTAAGATTCAAGTCTTTTTTTTTAGAAGATACTTTTAAAGTTTTATCAGTCAATTAGAATTATATTATTTGTAATTTAAATAATTAGTTAACTTAAAAGGGAAAACAGATTATACAAATTATGTTTTTTTTTTTTTTTGGAATCAATTAAGAAAATTTGACGATCTGAAAAAAATAATATAAAATACGAAAGTATTGAGGGTACGTATGTCAAAAACCAAGAATATGATTCGGGGAGTTTCCAAAAGTGCACACCATTTTTCCTACTGAGCCCACTTGTGATTTTGTAAGTCCGGACAGATATTTGGTGGGCTCACGAAGAAAAAAGGTCTGCTCCTTTAGAAACTCCCGTGCTACGGCGTAAATAAATTCACGTGTACATTTTACACAACCAGGACAGTAAAATTTGCAAAGCTAGATATCTTCGCACGCTCCTTTCTAGTGGGAGCCCTCTCCTCTCTCTCTCTCTCTCTCTCTGCAGCGAACCAAAAAGAACCAGCTCCAGATCTGCGAACAAAACCCTAGAGATTTCCATCGAATTTTTCAGGTAATTTGAACGAATTTTTCCCTGTACCTAGATCTAGTCGACCTTCTTAGTGGATTCGATCTGTTGCCTAATTGAAATCTTGCTTCTTCGTTGCGATCAATGCTAGGGTTTTTTATCTTTTCTAAAGCGCAATGTGGAGGAGAGCAGTTCCATCTCGGCGATCGAGCGATGGCAACAGCATTCCTTTGTCTGGTTCGCTTCAGCAGAAGTCCAAAAGCTCGCCTTTGCTCTCAGTTGGATTGGTTCTTATGGTAATTTTTTTGAATCTTTTGATTTTCTTTACCTTTTTTTCCGTGCATTTTATTGCTGTTGAAGCGAAATTGGGGCTTGAATTTGTAATTTGTTCTTAGGGCGCGCTTCTTCTGATTGGATACTCTTATAGCTCAGGTTTGTTTGTTGGGAATTGTTTTTTGTGTTGTTTATATCATCTTATTATTGATGCTAAATTGAAACCTTTTTTTTTTAATTTGGTTAGGTGGATTTGGTGGTAATAGAGAAGTTTCTCATCTGGGCGAAGGTAGAGTTAGTTGGTCCTTGCTTTGGTAATTTTCGTATTAGGGCGAAATGCAGCCAGATTTCTTCGGTTTTGATATAGTTCCTGAATTTATACTCATGGAACTTTGAAGATAATTTAGGAAATTGATGTTGATGTCGTCTATATTTTTTCCATTGTGTAAAATAATGTCCTGTTATATTGTTAGGAATTCAATTTAATACCAAGAAGTTGTTGAAAAGAATTATGGTAATATGATTATTTAAGGTGAGGTTGTTTACAGCATGATGCTACTTTTTTTTTTTTTTTGGAGATCATAAGCTCCTCAGCGTTCCATTAAAAAGATGTCAATAGAACATTCTCCGTATAATAAAAAAGAAAATACAAAAAATAGAAAATATTCCTTTTGCATACGTATATGCAAAAGAATACAGACAAGCAGGTTTCTTCTCGATCACGTGTTGTTGGTATATTCGTCTGGTGAATATGAAACCCGTCATCGGAACATACTCTGTTCTCTTTCAATCTTCCCTATACACCACGACTATTCCTACTTACGCTCATATCGATGGATGTCATTCCTATATCACACTTACTACTGCTACGTAGACAACTGTACCGCTTATATCTAAATACCGAGGTTGGAGTCTAGCCTCTGGCATTTCATGCAGACATTTCCGAGATCCAAACCATGTCTTTGTCTAACAGCACAAATTCCATTGGATTCGAATTCAAAATTTGAAATTTTGAATCGATTGAATCTTGTCACTCATCATGAACTATTCTCCACAGCTGTTAACCAACAACCAGCAATATGCCTTTTAGAGAATATCAACTCACTCTGATACCCTGTTGGCCACCAGACCAAGTCTCACTTGATAACTTGTTTAAATCAATACAAAGCAGAACATCAAATCCGTCTCAACGGTTCGGTTTAGAAAACCATCGAACAAAATCTGAATGGATTTCGCACTAGTTGGGAATGTCACGTGCCCAGCGATGGACGGCGGACGTGTCAAAATTATCTCTCTTTGACCACTTCTGGATAGCCAAGGCGGCATAATGCGGTTATCTAGCGATCCCGCTCTTCGATGCCACATCTTCTCTATATACCTCATTACTGCTAACATCGCAGTTGAGGTCTTTGAACGATGATGTTACAGGCAAAAATATACTTGTAATTCACACTTCTATCTTCTAATGCCATCACCGCCTAACTTCGGCGGACTCCGGCCAACCCGAAGGAACTCCGGCCAGTCCGATCAATCCGGAAGAGCTCTGTTCGGTCACGCATATGACCATGAACAGTCAACAACATCCTAAATCGGAGCCATACGAGCAAAAATATCTCTTATATTTCTTCCTTATAGCAGATCCAGACCAGATTTGAGGCAAGAGTGGAAAAGGAAAAGAAAGGCACCATTTTTGAGTAACAAAATAACAAAACCAACAAGGATTGCCATAAAGATAAACGAGCCTGGTAGCCTAGGTAGCGGGAGAACAAAGGTGCTCTGGGCAACAAAAGTAGGGAATTCCAGCGATCTGCCATAAAGATAAACGAGCCTGGTAGCCCAGGCAGCGGGAGAACAAAGGTGCTCTGGGCAAAGAACATTGTCATCCTAAAGATCTTGTTCCCTCCAACACAAGGATTGCCCATCCTCTTCCATGGCCCCATGATTGGCTCTGCTGCATGGGCTAGTGCTCGGTTTGGAGCCCATTCGCTGCATCCTCTTCTTTCCTACACCAGATCCAGATCAGATCTGAAGGCTATAGTGGGAAAAGAGAAGAAAGGCACTGTTGGAGGGAAAAATTTCCAAATAAAGAAAAGATGACAAATAGCTCGCAGAAATCGAAACTATTAATTAGCTTTGCGCAATAGAATCTTAACTTGGCGTGGATAAGTAAAACGCGAAGTTAAATCCTTAGCTCCGCATCAAGATTATTTAACTTCGCGTGTGCAGATCTCAGAATCCTAAATTGATTGTGATTGAGATTTAAGCTTATCCAATACCCGAATTGAGTCCAATCAGAATCCAAATTCAAGAAATTTAAATCAAAATTAAATATTTGATTAGAATTCTTGATGAATACAAAATTTTTTTGTTCCTATTCCTATAGAAACTCTCATAACCAACTAAAGTTTATAAATAGCCTATTTGAGGAGACTTTAGGGGTCTTTTGGCAATTCACGTTACGCGAGAGAGCCTTGAAGCTTAGGAGGTCTTTTGGCAATTCAAATTACGCGAGAGAGACTTGAAAGTCTTGGAGGTTTTTTTGGCAATTCAAGTTACGCGAGAGAGCCTTGGAGGTCTTTTGACAATTCAAGTTACGCGAGCCTTGAAGCCTTGGAGATATTTTGGCAATTCAAGTTACGCGCGAGAGTCTTGAAAACCTTGGAGGGCTTTTAGTAATTTAAGTTACGCGAGAGAGCCTTGAAGCTCTGGAGGTCTTTTGGCAATTCAAGTTACGCGAGAGAGTCTTGAAGCGTTGGAGGTGTTTTTTGAGTTCAAGTTACGCGTAAGAGTGTTGAATTCATTATGATCAGCAGAGAGAGAGGAGCTAGGTCTGGCCATCGTCTTTATCGAGTAAAAGATCTTCACGTCGGATTGTCAATAGGTTCTACTAAATAGAGCCCATCGCCACAGTAGAACCCACTTTTATTGTAAAATAGAGCGATAAAAATATAAATTCTCAAAATATAAATTCTCTCGTTTGTTTTTCTATTGTTTCTCTTTCGTTGTAATCGTTGTAATCAATGGAAAAAAGCAAGATTTTTGCGGAGAACAGACACTATCTTTGAACAACAAAAAATCAAAACCAGTAAGAAAAAAGTAGGAGAAAACATAAAAGATTAGATTTTGGATGTATAGGGAGTTTGAGGGAGGAGAGGAGAGGCAGGAACAGGCTCCGCGCTCCCCTCCTCCCCCCACAGCAGAAGGATTTTGTTGTTGGGAGAGGGGGAGAGGGAGAGAAGGGGGACTTCCCACTGTTCACTAGTTAAAGAAACTTGATCTTTAAAAAAAAGTGCATAATGCTACTTTTGGAAATTGAATTACTAAGTAGGAATTGTGCTCAATCGTGAAAAAAAAGGTTATAGATAGGATTGCTAGTGCATTTCTATTCTTTTTCAAATGAAGGAGGTTGGAAGATAATTATTATTGAGCCTTTTTGTCATGCATGTATAAATGTTACTGCAAGCATAAGTTTGCCTTTTCCGAGAAAAATGGTGTAAGATTTTGTGAAATGCTAGTTATAGTTTTATTTCCTGAGGAATTTATGATATTCCGTTTCACCTTTATCAGCCCATTCAAATGCTTCCATGCTTTTTCCCTACCATTTTTGGCATTGAAGGGCATTCTAGTAGGTCGAACTTCGAAGTTGTGGATTTTGAACTCTTCATCAACCCCAGAATAAGAATTTTGGGTACCAAATTTTGGACCTAGAGTTTTAACAAAGCAAGAACAAGAGTAGCATAGCATCATATGTAGCATGTAGGCAGTTATAAATAATAAAAATGACCACGCACACACACTCAACTAGTATAAATGAAAGTTTGACTGAGACCTGAAGTCCAGGTGCATCTGGCATGCAAGGCAAGGTCAGTGACCTTAACTTTATTTTCAGTAATCTTCTTTATTATGTGCCATGCACAAAAAAACTATCTGACTTGTTATTTGACATTACTATTACATTATGGATATCTTAGTCATCCTTAAAGAATGTATCAGTCTTCATTTCATTTGGACACCTTTAAGAAATTTCGGTATTTGGATATAAAAGAAAAGTCATGCTTTTTTTTTTTTTATTCATGACAAGTCTTAACAGAAAGAATTCAGAACTCTTGATATGCACTTACTAAATTCTTTTTCTAATATATTTTCCTCAGAGGGGATGGTATTCCCAAGTTTGTTTCTTTTTTCGTTCTCAGGTTCAGCAAGTAGTAACATTCAATTCATGATACTCACATATGAATTTTAGCATTTCTATTATTTCTCATGTTAATAGGTGTACTTTGCTAAGCTTGAACAACGTTACCTTCAAGTACCTTACAATGATTAAACCTGAGTAAGGCTTACATAAGCAATAGGTTTGATCACGCTGAATTGAAACGAATTTTTAATATATTAATGGAGGACATGCTGTGTAGTTTTATCTAGACAAACTCATCTTTCCTCAGGCTTTAAAATATTTGTGTGGTTCTCATAGGTGCTTCCTGCACACTAGAAGTCCAAAGAGCAATACCCATTCTGAAGAAAGTGTACGGTGACGGCATGCGCAAAGTTTTGCATGTAGGCCCTGAAACCTGCAGTGTGGTTTCTAAGTTGTTAAAAGAAGAAGACACTGAAGCATGGGGTGTGGAACCATACGAACTGGAAGAAACTGATAGCAGCTGCAGGAGCATTGTGCGTAAGGGCATCGTCCGTGTAGCTGATATCAAGTTTCCTTTACCTTACAGGCCAAAGTCATTTTCTCTTGTCATAGTGTCAGATGCACTAGATTACTTATCTCCAAAGTATCTTAACAAGACCCTACCAGACTTGGCAAGGGTGTCCACGGATGGTCTTGTTGTATTTGCTGGTATGTCAATATCTTGTACTAGTGATGAAGTTATCCATCTATCTGCATCTTAGCTCAATTTTCATCTTATAAGTTACGCAAAAAGCGATTGATATTAATTTTCTTGTATAAACTAGATTGTTGTATAGAACCCAAATGTCATATGCAATGTTTAAAATAGCGATAACGGTAACGTAACGTTTTGCTTCTGATAGATTATGTCGCATATAGCGTAACGCATTACGTAGGTTATGCAATTTCCTATTTATTTAATAAAAATAAATATATAACTTTATAAAATAATTTTTATAAATTGAAAAATAAATTTAAAATTTCTAAAAAATAAATATAAAACCATTTTGTAATACATAATCTATTCTAATTTTATATTAAGTTTTACAATAATTTTCACATTTATCTTCATAAATTATATTAAGTCTGCAACTGTAATTCCAATCATCATTTAAACAAGAAAATAAAATTCGAATTTTTTATTTCAATTCTAGTTATTACCATTGTTGTAATTTATATTTTGTAATATTCAATTGATCTTATTTATAATTGTTGATTTCATTTCAGTTAAAAATTCAATAGAATCAACAAATAAGATATTTTAGCAACCGGACAGGAATTATAACAAGGGAACAAAAAAAATAGTCATAAATTAACAAGTTAGGAATTTCACAAGCAAGCAAATAAGCCAACAACTAATTAAGTAAGAAAATTAGAGCAAGCCGCTAATAATCAAAATAATAATCAACAATAATATATAAATTACTTAAAAATAATTGTAAATAACATAACATAGCGTAATTTAACATAATGTTATATAATATAACGTAAAATAACATAAAAACGTACTGTTACAGTGCACTAAGTTATTTCCAGTTGTTACGTAGCGTTGGGGTTCCGTTAAGTTACGTAACGCAATATAACGGGTTTCATAATGCATTATTTTCAACATTGGCCATATGCTTAGTATGAACTAACACAAGACAAAATTTCCAATAAGTTTAATGGAATGAAACTAAATACATGTTGACTTGATGCAACGTACCTTTGAAATATTGTTGTCCACCTTGTTCTGGCTTCTGATTCTAATATTTTATGATAGTGTAGGTTGTCAATGTTTTTCATTCTACCCAAGCATTTCTAATTCATGTGCAGGCTATCCTGGCCAGCAGAGAGCTAAACTTCCTGAACTAGCAAAATTTGGCCGTCCGGTACGTTACATGTTCTCTTATCTGTGTTTGTTTGTGCTTTCTTATACCATTATTAGTATGTTTGTTTGATGTCCTAACATTTATAGATTTCGTTTTGGCATATCTGAATACTCCTCTCAAAAAAATAAATAAAACATAAATTAACTGCCCCACTCCCCCCTCCCTCCTTTCCTACTCTCAAAAAATAAATAAAACATAAATTAAAAGGAAATTTTAAATTTGCCCCCCTGTGTCTAATTTTAAATTTTACAATTTTGCCTTTCAATTTGAGTCTATCTTTACTTTAAATTTTTAAAATTAATTTGTTTCATATGTAATTTTGCCCTCTCTAGTTCAAATATCTGGGTCTATCCCCGTCTGGCCCCTATATGAACCAAATCATTCTGGACTTGGTATCCTTTCCTTCTTGTTTTTTAACATCATTTGGTTTATGGCGTGCTCGACTAGGTTCCAGTGCTACCAAGTATATTTCTAGATGTACAGTATTTTTTTTCTCCCTTTCTTTCTGGCTGTAAAGTTTCTTAGCATCATTATGCTATATTTATGTGTACATTAGGTACTATGGAAGGTGAGCTGTCATTAGGAAAATAGTTACCTAATCCTAAATCTTATTGTAGCAGGGTGCGAATTGATGTGGCACTGTTTAGATTTACATGAAGATAAGCTATTTAATGCACACTGCAATTGAATATCTGATTACCTGAAGAAAACTGTATCTGCTACTTGCTGATTGAATTGTTTGACCTTTTTCTCTAAATTGAGTCAGCACTCCAATTTTCTATCTAAATCAATGTTTTGTCTTGTTATTTTGATTTGAAAGTTCAGAGTATTTCATTATTGAGAAATTTTAATATCCATACCAAAAGTTGGAAGGTTAAAAAAGTTAATGATACATTCTATCCTAAGTTGAAATTTCAGTTCCATGACCTTTTGGATTATATTAATACATCCAAATATCTACCCAGTAGAATTAAGGTCGTGGACTTTTTGATCCATAATGCCCAGAAAGATTATACTGAACAGAGGGTGTTCTGTTGAAACTTGAAAGGGAGATTTTTTGAAATATGGTTATAATATTATATTTATTAAGACTAAGATCAATTCCAGAAAGAGGACATTCTAGTTGCATTGAGGGATCTGAGGGTACTTCTCTATGATGCGAGCTTTGTCTGATGAGGTTGTCATATACCAATCCAACATGGTGTTTATGAGTTGGAGGTCTCCATCAAAGAGCATGTAGTAGTGCATTATATTTTGTATGAACATAATCAAGTCTTTTTGGCATCACCTGTTTTATTACAAATTCCATTCTTACTTTTCTGACCCTTCTTCTGCCTATTTTATTATATATCGGATATTCTTTCTGTTGTGCGGAAGCACAAGTAATGATCCAAATAGAGAAATAGGGTTTATTGAGATTAAACAGATAAATCGATCAAAACAAAAACTATGTAAAGGAAATAAATCAAATTAGAGAACACCAAGAATTTACATGGTTAGGAGCAAGTTCTATGTCCATGGGTCTAATTAAACCTTGCTATTGATGGTATTTGCTATTACAAATCTTGAGTAAATCTCTCAAATTTACAAATTGATCTCTAAAGAGGAAGACGACTACATAACTCTCAAAGAGTTTGCAAAAAAGAGCTTTGGAATCTCCAGAGGATGCAAAAGCGAGCTTCACCATCTGATACTAAATCTCTATCAAAAGCTCTCTTATATAGATCTGGATTGATAACTCAATACTAAGTCAAATAGAGTTTGTTTAAACCAATTACATGTCCAAAATCACCTTAAGCATCCAAACAGTGCACTCCACCATCGATGGGGCTAACCTCGCCATTCTTTTGTTGTGACAGTGAAGTGTCGAATAATACCTTTTCCAGCACATGTTCATGAATAGATCCGATTTGTACCCACTGCAATTGTCCGATTTAAGCTGCTTTATCATTCTACTAGTCATAGTTTTGATCATCTTCTTTCTATTAAGAAACACATCCAAAACTTTATGTTTGTAACACATTGGGTATATCTAAACTCTTTGTGAGTAGTCATCTATGAATGATATAAATCAATTTGAATCTCCCAATGAAGCTGTATTGGATGGTCCCCAAGTGTTCATGTGCACATAGTCCAGAATTGCCTCAGTCTGATGAACTGTTGTCGTTGTCGAACTTGACTCTGATATGTTTTCCAATGACACAATATTCACAAAACTCTGGTTTTCCAATCTTTGCTTCTTTCAACAGGCCTTGCTTTACCAAAGATTGTAAAGCATCTTCTCTCGCATGCCTAATTTTATGTGCCATAATCGTAAGGTGTTATTAACTGTACCTGGTATATGTGAAGTCACTACAGCTCTATCTACAACTGTGCTACCCTGTAGGTACCCTGCAGATAGAACAAGTTCTTCCAGATATATTTTATCACTACTAAAGTACCTTTAGTAGCCTTCAAACCTGAATTTGCCAAGTTAATTTCTAGACACTTGCCTACTAGGACTCCTAATGAATTAAGATACTTCTTCATGTCCGAGACGAATTGAACATCTATGAAACTCCTACTAGTTTCATTATGCATTTGCAACCGGACTTCACCTATACCCTTGATTTTATATGGTGTGTTATTACCTATATAACCAACTCCACTTTCTAACTCCAAGCCATAAAAGAATTCTCTTTTAGAATAAATGTGGTAAGTGCAGTCCAAATCCAAAATCCACTCATCCTTGTGGCCAATCGCAGATAAACTTTTTAGAGCAATGTCTGAATCTTCATCTCTGTGTTACACATTTGCGGTTGAGCATTGCTTTTCCTTACCTTTGACCAACTTGGGACAATCTTTCTTCCAATGACTCTTTTTCCAACAATAGGAGCATTCATTTTTTTCAGGATACTTCTTCATGGACTTGGAACAAGATCATTTCCTGTTCATTTTGATTCTTGTTTTCAGATCTATCCTGTACCAGTACATCTAAATTCGCATCCTGATGAACCTTTGTATCGAACTTTTCGGAGAAAAGGCTTAGTTGTTGTTGTTCTTGTAGACACGGATGCAAGTGTTATGCTGTGTAACTGATGTGGGTTTCACACCGGCTACTGTCCAAAAATATATACACGAATGCATGGCTACATTGTGTATATTTTGTAGAAATATATGAACATTTGACTTATATAACTATATGCATTTGCTGCTATTGACAAGTGAAGGAACCTACTTCAAGTAAAATAATGTCTAAAATAATTGTCTTTTTGTTAAAAGGGGTGTGATGCAGTCTGTCTTGTACACAATTTAAGGAATAGCAGTTTACACATTTGTTTGGGACACAGATTGGTATGTGTCATACTCCAGCATGTCTGACACACAATGTTCTCCAGCAAATTACATGCATCGGGGACACATTTTTTTAATGGGGGAATGTCCGTCCCCACATTCCCCACCCACCCCCCCCCCCAACAAAAAAAAAAAAAAAAAAAAAAACTATTCACTCTAGAATAAGCTATTTTGTGGTCAGCACTGCAATTCAAGAAGGCTACAGTGTCTTAGTTGTCTTTCTCACTAATCAATCTTTCTTACGGAGGATGAATTCACATAGGCAAAAAAAGTACTTGAAATGGAATTTCATACTTTCTTTCGTCAAGATTCAACCACGATGTTGTTACTCTTTCTGGATACTCTCCACTGCACTTCATGAGTTCATTAATTCTACTGACTGAAAAGATTCATTTCTTGTCTTTCCTCCACCTCTTTTTAAGAACCTTGGGTATTTTTCCCATGGACATAGAATTACGTGGTAAAATAGTTCTAGTGGTGTCTGACCCAAATTAATTGTTAGGGTTTCCTTTGCGTTGATATTGTGCCAGCCTTCCTATTTGGTGAATTGTTCACATTGAGAAAGTTATGCACTGTTCTTTGTGCTACGCATTGATCAGTCTAGATTCTCCTATCATTTTTGGTCCATGCGGGAAGTGTATCACTCTTTTATATTTTCCACTTATTTGCTTCTGTGTGATGCACTTGAAATTCGATCTTTAAACTTATTCTTCTTCAGTTTTTCATCCTACTGCAAAATCCAGTCTGTAAGGCCCCTGTTGTAGATCTATTGATCGCTTCGGATGACAAAACTTTTGTATTTTTCTTCCCGGTAGGCCAAACTACGAAGTGCATCTTGGTGGATTAGATACTTTTTCCAGACTGGCTTAGAGGAAAATGAAGCTGCAACGAAAAAGTTTGAGCAGGCTGCTAACAAGAGATCATACAAGCCAAGGTGTCAAATTTTCCATCTCACTGCCTAGCATATGGGTCTTTTGGCCTCATTTTCTAGTCAAAGGCGACGAAACTATCCTGTATCTCAAGATTCTCAAGTTTCCTGATATGTATTCTATTTGGAATCAGAATGTGATGTAATCAGCATATATGCTCAAGTGCTCAAATTGTAATCTTACAATTTTTGGTTGACTGACCACTATCTGAAGTGGTACCAACTTGTTTACGGAAGAGTTGTGGTGAAACTGTGTAAGATTTATCTGGGTGTTTCTTCAATAGATGTCTTTAGCTTTGGTCATGTTCTAGTTTAGACAGCTAATTCGAATTCTCTTCTTCAGTTATTTCATGAGGCAATCTTAGAACTGAGCTGGTATGCTTACCATTATTTACCTGCTAACTATGTGATTATTGCAGTATGTATGGAAATTTCTGTAGAGGTTTCGTTAGTCTTGTCTTTGCCTGAAAGGGTAGCAAAAATTTACGAGTAGAATTCCGCTCAATCCATTGTATTGCCTCAGCCTGTATGGTCTCGGATATTCTTCATAACCCTTGCACCTTATCTAACTGTCCTTTGTACGCGATAACTGTAAGTACCTTGGTTGTAGAATACTGATCGTACTTGCTAGTTATTTAGTGTACGAGATCTGTTGATTATGTCCTCTTCGTGCCTTCTGCAGTACTTTCTGCTCTTAAGTACATCCTATGCTATTTTGATGTTCCACAGATTGTTAGAGCTGCAGAATATCGATATTTTCCAACCCAACTTGACTAGTCTTTTCTCACTGATTATTATCTTAGTTCGTAGGAAGAATATTTTCTTGAACTGTCTCATCTATGTCGACTTTAGTATCTGAGATAGCGATTCCGTTCTTTCTTATAGCATTTTCGTTGGCAATAATCCATTATTTTATCTGGACAAGTGTACCTCTCCTCTTGATTTTAACTCTAAGGGATTTAGGGTTAAGGCCGGGGGGTGGTGAAGGAGGGTGGTCTAAGGTGGCGGGGGAGGATGAAGAGGAGGAGGAGAGAGGGAGTGAGGAAAGGAGGAGGAGGAGGGGGGAGTGGAGGACGGACTCCGAGAGAGGAGGAGGGAGTGTGAGACGAGGTGTAGGAGGAAGAGGCTGAGGAGGCAGGCTTTTGGGGGGGAGAGTAATTTCGGAAAATATAGGTGTGTCCTTAGAAAAACAACATAAGTATTCAAATTTGAAGAGGTATGCCCTTGTAAAGGGTGTGCCTTCAGAGAATTGAAATAATATTTATGAAATTGAACGAGGGCTGGACTAGCTAATATTGGCGATTACTAGAGCTGCGTATTGAAAGCCCAGAGTATTCCACTCATGGCAATCATGATTTCGTCAGTGGAGCTTATTGGAGTTATGAAATTTTGTAAGAGACCTTTTAACAGTACCCACTAAATTCCTAAGGGCACTCCTAAAATTTTAAAAATCCCAAGTTTACCATCCTTTTTCATGGATAAAATCCATTCTCTGAGGAGAGAAGGTGAGGGTCGGAGATAGGGGCGGAGGGGAGAGGGCCGCAGGGTTTAGCGGGGGAGGGGCGCGAGGTTTGATGGGGAGAAGTGCTTGAAGTTTTGGCGAGGGAAGGGTTTTGCAGAGTGGAGGGAGAGGTAGAGGGGAGGGGGTTCGAGGAGAAGGGTCTCGCGAAGGGGGAAGGGGAAGGAGGGCAGAGGGATAGAGGGGAAGAGAATGTGGGTCGGAGGTGGTTGTGGGGGGGCAGGTGGGAGGGCTACAAAGGGGGAATCTGGTGGGGTGTCCTTAGATAAAACTAGGACTTTGCTTTTTTTTCCTTTTGGTGCCTTTAGAAATTGAATGCAATTAGAAATTTGGTGAGTGCTATTAGAAACTCTCAATTTGTAAGTGTGCTATTTCCGTATCCGAGGCCAAAATCTATCGATTGAGGGGGGAGGAGAGATAATCCATGAGCTCAAAACTAGATCCTTAGGCACTGGCTATAGGAAATATCTTTTAATTACATAACTCAAAGGCTCGCACGGTAGAAGAGATGAAGATCTCTCATATTCTTGAGATGGTTGAAAATCAAACACCTCTCATACTTCTCAAGAATGAAGTACTTCATGTGGACTTTATGGCTAGAGGAGTCTTTCTAGGTAAATTTTAGAATTTGATATGAATAATTTGCCTACCCAGTTATCAAAACATATAATGATTGTAATAGAATGGGAGGAGTCCATTATCCCCTCCGAGGGGGTAAAAAAAAAAAAAAAAAAAAAAAAAAAAAAAAAAAAAAACTAGGACTTAATGGACAACAACGTGTCAAAGTCTTGCATATTAAAATAATTTAGATTTAACAATGGTTATCCTATTGATGGTCTTAGATTCAATTTCCGCCATATTATGCACAAGAGGTAACAACTCTGTCTTATAGAGGAAAATGTAATATGTTGGAAAAAAAGACTAGCCAATATGCTCGAGGTTTTTTTTATCTTTATTTTTAGGGTTAATTACACTCAGACCCCCTGTAATATGGGACATGTAACACTTAGACCCCCTGAAGTTTAAAACTCTCACTTAGACCTCCTGAAGTATCTAAATCACCGTGTTTTAATTACATTCAGACCCCCTGGTCCAGGGGGTCTAAGTGAGAGTTTTAAACTTCATGAGGTCTAAGTGTTACATGTCCCATACTATAGGGGGTCTGAGTGTTTTTTATCTTTATTTTTATTTTTATTTTCCCTCGTCTACTGAATATACCGAAGTAGCCTTGTCAACCAAAAAAAAAGTTTAGTTATGAAGTAACCAATATCTATGAAAGTCAACTCCTTAAGTTGAACAAACAAGGGTTTGAAACTCAAGTTAAAATTTTACAAGTCAACTCTCGCATGGGAAGTGGCAATATTCTCTCTGCTTTGCTTAAATCTGCAGCCAAGTCTACATGGGCATAAGGATTCTTGCAGAATCTACGGATTGAAAAAGGAGCAAGTCAACAAATTATATAAATTTTCTTGATGCGCCTAGGAAACATGAAGTTGGCCTCATGCTTTGCTTTAATTTGGTATAATCCCAATAATTAGGTCAATTCCATGAATTGTACCAAATATTATCTTGGAAATTTGTATTCAAACTTGGCCAATTAGGTTATATATACGAGCAACTTATTCTCAAGAGTTTTTTTGACCTTTTTTTTTTCTTTTTTTCTTTTTGGATTGGCTCGCAATGAAGTTGGAGTTTTGCCAAATCAACAACTAAATTCATCCAATTTAATAAAGAGCGAGGTTAATATTTTCGATCCAATCATGATAAATAATTATTTTTACTCGAAACTCCGGCAATTGAGCACAATTATGAGTGTTTACTATTTGGGATTTATGTAACCCCAATAGCTGCTTGGTCATTGATATACTCGCTGAATGTTTAGCTAATATCATGTCATATTTTTTTTGTCTCATCGGGTTAAAATTGAACTAATACCTTGGTAAAAATAAAAAATAAAAAATTCAAGCAAATGAACACGTCATTGCTTTTATATACATTAAAGAGTTTCTTCTCCTCAAAAATTTGAAACAGAAATTGAAAAGGAGATCTCTTGTGCAAGCCGCTTAGAAAGATAGAAGCCATTAAAATAACTAGGTTGACAAAAGATAGTTGTTTTTTTTTTTTTTTCCCTGCCAATCGACAAACGATAGTTGCTATCAGAGTCAAGAAAAGAGACTTTATTTGCAAATATAAAGTTTTTTGGTAATGCTTGAATGTTGCAACAAAGGAGCCTTTTAGATTGCTAGATTATTAATTTTCCAATTGAAATCAAGATTAATTAACTAATAACAGAACTCCCTTGCCAAACTAAAAGCCTTTCAAAATACTTTACAATTGAAAACTTGCCTTGCTTAGCTTGGTTTACTTATTAACCTCTTTACTTTTACAAATCTAACTAAGGTTTTAACAATATGTTTAACTATAGCTTACAACTTCAAACTTGGAGCATCATTCCTTCAATTTCTTCAATTTGTGAGAGCTTCCAAATTTAACTTCCGAAAAGAGAATCAATTTGGATAATATTTGCTAAAAAATTAAAATATGTATGTTTGAATTTGATTAGCAGAATCTGAAATTTGTATATATACCAGTTTGAGTTTGATCTGATTGATGGATAAAACAAAAAATTGAATTCTGAATGCTCTAAGCTTTGAGAATGGATACGAATCTGTTTCAAAATAATTAAAAATAAATAAATCCATAATTTTGTGTCAGAAAAATCTAGGCAAATGTTTTTCGCGTTCGAAAAAAAATAAATATTCTAACTAAAGATTTCTCACTCAGGTAACAGAGTGTCTACTGCACAAGTCACTTTGCATAATTTTTCTCACTAAAAATTGCCTTTACTGGTGCATTGGTAAGTTAACTAAATTGCATAGTTCAACTTTTATTTTATCTATTTTCTATATATAAATAATTGCTGTTTGTGTCTATTTAGTTATATTCTACATCAAATTAGGTTTTCACTATAAAAGAAAAGGGCCAACAATAAAATACTAAAGCCCACAGAATATTACAGAAAGCCAACGAAAGTTTTCCAGTTCAGAGACATCTATAAAGAGGGAAAAAAATGTAGAAATAATTTCTAAACCAGAAGCCAAAAAAATTTCCACATTAAGGATTTGACCCGTTTATACTATAAATACATCATATTCTTGTGGTATCACCGATTGCATACATCTAGTATTATATTGCTAAAACTGTGCAGAGACAATAGTGACACAACTCTCTCTCTCTTAGTAATATCAAACAAAATGAAAATAAATCGATTGAGAGATAAGTTTTTGCGAGTGATGTCGTAGATGCATATGCGAACGTGAAGCATTGCTCCAAAAGAGACGAAACCAGAGGGATCCACCACCTCTTGTGAAGGAGATGACAAAAAGAGGGAAATAAAATAATAAAAATATCTTTTTCCCTTGATTTTCTTTCTAAGAAAAAGGGAAATGGACAAAAACTTAATATAATGTTACTCGTACGATTGAGACCCCATGCAAGCATGATTTAGTTCCTCTTTTTGGAAGATACTAGCGTTTGATGGTAGGCATGATTCATGCCTATCTCAATACTTGCGGTCCATATAAATATAATATAAGAGACTATCTTTTTATAATTTGAAAAAGACATGATTTTTGGATGCCTATATAAATAAATTCGAAGGTCACTTGTAAGGAATTCTTTGAAAAATTGATTAGCAGTTTTCAAAATGCCATTTGTTTTTTAGTTAAAAATTTGGTTGAGATACTCAGATACATACTTGTACGGATACACGTAACGGTGCTCAAAAATAAATTTGTATTTATTAATACCCGCATAATTTCTTTTGCCCTTTACATTGAAAGCATTGTTTGAACACCATAGTCTTTCCACTTTTTCTTGAAAAAAAAGCGCTATAAAATATATTTTTGCATCTTTTATAGAAATTAAGATATTTTGTGCATATAGGAGGAAAGAAACAAGGAAATTTTCAAGAAATTTTCCAAATTCTTTATTTAATATAAGTAACATTCATAAGCAAGTATTACTTGGGGATATTATTAGATCGAAACTTGACCCACAATAATTAGAGATTTTGGATTTTTTTTTTCCCCCCACATAATACAATAGGGAACATTATTGCCAAATAATAACCAAAGCACGCATGTTACTACTAAGCTCTTGTCAATCAGAAACAATAATTTAACATGCAATAATAATAACAACAATAATAATAATAATAATAATAATAATAATAATAATAATAAAAGAGGTCATTCATTATTTCCAAATAAAACTTTTTTTCCCTCATCTTTTAGGGAAAGAAATCACCAAAATTTGTCAATTTTAATGTTTATTTGATATCAATTGTTTGTTTCCAACTTGTTGAACTTAAAATTATTGGAAGATCAATATGATATTTTAAAATATTCTAAACTAAAATCTTATATTATCCATTTTAAATGATAACAAGAAATATAAAGGAAAATAAACTTTATAATTATCATGAGATTTCAACCAATATTACAATGATGTGAAAACTATTGTCTTTCTATAAAAATATAGTACAATGCGGGATTGAGTAGATACTAATAAAACAAAAATTCTTCAATTAAAATATTTATTTGTGATTATGACTCTTATTCAAATTATTATTCTTCTTCCTGCTTTGTTGATAGGGGAGTTTTCAAAGTAGCATGCCACTTTTTATAGCAAGTCCATTCTTTTTCATTCGGACTTTCAATTAGAAAGTGGGTTCACTAGAAAAAATGGTGTGCTCTTTTGGAAACTCTCCAACTTGATCTTATAAACAAATATATGGTTTTATAAATGATTTTATATAATTTAATGAAAAACAGCATTGTTAGCTCATCTATGTTGGATGCTTTAGCCCAGAAACAATAAATAGGAAATTATGGCATGCAATCTCTAGAGAAAAAAAAAAAAAAGGCAAATACTTCCACGCTATGCCAGCTTGTTTCGTGCGCAAGAAGAAGAGAGTGTCGGTTTGCATGAGGCCCCCAGTGTGGCCTCCGACTCGTGCTGTGTAATGATCATCTGTCTTGTCTAGTGAGCCCACAGTGTCATGCAAATATTAATTATTATCGGAGCAGATAATATATATTACTTTTTGTCCTTGACCATGACCGTAAAAGATCAAAACTAAATGGTTTTTGAATATTTTTAATAAGAGCTGATCTCCTTTAAACCACCCGTTATTTTGTTAGTTAAATGACTTAATTAACAAAACATACATCTATTGTAAGGAATGAACAAAGTAAAGGGGACTTTACCATTCTAAAAATCTATTGCGTTAAGCAAACTTTACTCGTTTCTTTTCGCACAAAACAGTAGGTCCAAGCCAACAAAGATCAAAGTACTAATTAATTGAACGGTTGCTGCCATTTGAGGGCATTTTGCATGTGATCTCCGGCTAAAATCCATAGGATTCTCTCTCTCCACAGCTGTCTACTAATAGACAGCCAGGGAAATTAGTCACTCCATATAATAATTAAAAAAAAAAGACTTTATTTTTCTAGTCAATTCTCACACATATTTTAGAAGACTTTATTTTTCTAGTCAATTCCCACACTTTTTATTTATTTATTTTAGTTATTCAAATTGAACTCTGATGGAAGTCCAACTCGGAATTCCTTATAAATTGAAGAGGAGTAATACCATCAAAAGTAAAGCTCATTAGCAAAATTCACTTTAAATGTAGTTACTAATATTTTTTCTTTTCTACTAATTACTGTATACACAGCTTTCGACGCTTTACTAGAGTTAAGTAGATGATACTATCAAGAGTTGTTGAATTCGGAACCTCTTCTAAAAATAAAAAAAAGAGGAGGGACGAAGCAGTTAAAGAATTCATGCAATTATTATACTTATGGGTGTTTAGGATATATATTCTTAAAAAAAATTATATTTAGATATTAATCCCTAGCAAAATTTTGTTATTTGAATATTAGTTCACAACCATATGAGAGTCACCTTCTACTAATCCTCCCAATAAATATTTTATCTAAAATATCAACTAATCCTGATTAAAAGTTAACTATAATAGTAAATTTTGTTTAATTAACCTCAACTTAAATAATCAATTTAAGTTGTTGATCTCTGCACTTTCTTTTGCTCCGTCTTCTATCTTTGATTTTCAAAAACACGAAGAGGATGAAAAGAGCATTCATTAGCCAAATATTACGACTGGATCGTTTTTGTTCCGTATTTAATCACGGTCAACTTTAACGGTATATTACTGTTAACAAATAATTATAATATTTTTTAGACTAATATTCAAATAAGTATTTATTAGGGACTATATTCATATATGAAATTTGTATGCCGCCAATTATTATACATAGTAAACATTTAAAGACACAACAGAGATCTAAAGTTCTCTTTTATTTTTCTTAGGATCAAATGCTAAAATTTATATCATAGGAGCTTAGGAGAATTATGGAGCATGTGACTTGGAACAAGAAAGTCATAAGTTTAAAATAACTCTCTATTAAAATGGGTATCTATAAACTTTAGTATGTTATTAATTTAAGACGAGATTGATACCATTACCTGCTACCATATTTGATATGCATTAGTTTGATTCATGCCGTTTTTATTCAATTTAGAGTCGTCATCTGATTATCTATAGTCATTTGAGGAGAGGATCTCTAGGACCATATCCATATTAAATTATTATTATTATTATTATTATTAATTCGAGTCCTTTCGCAATCTCATCTCTCAAATTATTGGACCCTGCCCAAAACCCGCTCTGAAAAACCTCAACTTCGCTGTCACAAACTTAATCCCAAGGTGCTTGCAGTGTTTAAACCGCGAGCGTTCCGCGTGGAGGTTCTAGTTATCTTTTATTCTAATTATAGTGGATTTTTTGTAACAAAAAAGGCTGCTGGGAGTTTCCAAAGGGGCGCACCATTTTTCTTAGCCCAGTTTTCCTAATGAGCCCACTCTCTTTTTTGAAAAGAGAGGATTTTTTCTAGTAGGCACATCAAAAATGACCAAATTACCCTTAATTCTCTCTCCTATTCTCCCCCTCAATTCTCCTAAAACCCAACTCTCCTTCCCTAAATTTTTCTCTTCTCCTCTCTAGGGCCAGCCACTGCAAACCTCTCTCCCAACATAGCGCTCTTTGAGTGATGCCGGCGCCGCTCGAGATCCACTCTGGTCGCCCGCCATCGCCACTGCTGCATGTTGAAAGAAAGAATAAGATGGCCTAAAATTTTTAGGGATAATTTTGTTATAAAGTGAAAGTTTTAAAGTGGGTTCACTAGGAAAATGGTGTGTGCGTTTAGAAACTCCCTTGCTTGTGTTAGGTACGTTAGTGTTAAAATTCATCCGAGAACATTGTCTAAGCAGAACTCGACACAAAAAGGTGAAGGTGTAGATAACACGCGGATATAACAAGGTTTTGTTGAGAGAGATCTTGACCTGCATCTTTGGAGGAAATTACCCTTCGATCAGCATTATATTGATGGAAAAGAGATTACAATCCCTCGAAATGATTCTTTCTCTCCTTTTTTATTGCCTCAAATCATGCACATCTGATAGAGATAATAGGATATTTATATGAGGTGATAAAAAAGTTATAAAATATTTTTGACATCCTTATTTTCCATATACGTGGATAGAGGAGATCATGTCATAACTAGGCAAGTGTTTAACCCTATCCCAGATTTGGTCTCTTTCTGAATGGATCTCATATCCGTTGGTCATTCACCAGAGGGCTAATGCTATGAGCCTTTGCTGTGAGCCTGAAGTGCATGAATTTATATGTCAATAAGTTTCTTGTTATTTTTCATCTGCAATAAGTGAGAATTGGTCTCATCTGAATGTGGATCTCATACCCGTAGGCAATTCGTTAGTGGACTAATGCCATGAGTCTTCGCTGTGTGCGTGAAATACATGAATTTATATGTAAACAAGTTTCTTATTATTTTTCATCTACAGTAACGTGAATTTGGTTATATTTCGGTAATAATTCAGCAGAGTACGTAATTGTCTGGTGAGCCAAATCCCAATCATCATCGTCTAATACAACATTACAAAAGAATAATAATATATTCTATGTTTAATTCAGTTTTTACTTTTTTTATCCAATATTCACAAAAATTCAATAATCCCATCCACAGAAAAGAAACCACTTTCATAATCCCACGTCAGGCTTCTTCAGGAGTGGGGATCGACCAGAGTGTCCTAATAACAACCGTAAACATCGTCAATAATGAATTTATATTTTATTTAACAACTAAAAATGAAATTACTAAACCAAAATTTTTCTATATAAGGGACCAAGCTAGAATCAAGCCTTGCAACCTGCAACAAAAAAAAAGGCAACAAACAATCCTCTTCCTCTCTCCTCCCCCCTCTCTCTCTCTCTCTCTCAAAACAATCGAAGGAGAAAGAAGAAGAAAAAGAGAGGAAGAAATCAATACTCAGGTATTTTGTTTCGTTTCGTTAATATCTGATCAATGTATTTTATTTATTACGCTCAAAAAAATGTATCTCGTGGGATTTTACCCACCGTTTTATTTCAGAAGAAAACAATTTTCAAATTTGTATTTCCTTTCTGAGATAATAAGATGAAACAATGGCAAATTTGTCAGGAAGTAGATCCACTGAATTGAGAGAAAAATAATGAATTCAGTTTTAGACTTGTGTTAATTAATCAAGTGTCCAGCCTGTATTCAGCTGGAAATTTTTAGCTCGATCCTATTTCCAACCAAAAATTAACATCCAGTTTCTGAGCAGCTAATGACACCTGTTCAGTGCCTATTTAGTCTTTTTCCTCCCCTCCCTCTGTTTTATATTCATTTTTTTTTCGCTTTGCTTTCTTATTATCTCCCATCTCTCTTTCTTCTCTAGTTTGTTGAAGGAGAAGAAGAATGAAGGCTCTGATTCTCGTCGGTGGGTTTGGGACCCGTTTGCGCCCGCTAACCCTCAGCGTGCCGAAACCATTGGTGGACTTTGCAAACAAGCCCATGATCCTCCATCAGGTAAAATAATGCTTTGAGTTTCTTGCTAGAGGAAGAAATTTTGGCGACGATTTGAGATTACATTTTGTGGGTGTATCAATCAGATTGAGGCGCTGAAGGATGTTGGGGTGACTGAAGTTGTGCTCGCAATCAACTACAGGCCAGAGGTTTGAGCTAGCCCTTGAGATCTTCATTATTTTAATTTTCTTTTAAAATTTAAAAAAAAAAAATACAAAAAGATTGAATTTTGGGGGTTTGCAGGTGATGCTGAATTTTCTCAAGGATTTTGAGAGCAAGCTTGAGATCAAGATCACCTGCTCTCAGGAGACGGAGCCCATGGGCACAGCTGGACCCTTGGCCCTGGCCAGGGACAAGCTAATTGATGAGTCTGGTGAGCCTTTCTTCGTGCTCAACAGTGATGTGATCAGTGAGTACCCTTTTGCCGAGCTTATCAAGTTCCACAAGGCTCATGGTGGCGAGGCCACCATCATGGTCACTAAGGTCAGTATACTGACACGCAATAAATTCGGGGGGAAAAAGAAGTTTGCTTGAAACAGCAATGGCTGATTTCTGTATGCTAGGTTGATGAGCCCTCCAAATACGGAGTGGTAGTGATGGAGGAGGAGACCGGACAGGTGGAGAGATTCGTCGAGAAGCCAAAGAAATTCGTCGGCAACAAGATCAATGCAGGGATCTACCTGCTGAACCCCTCGGTCATTGACCGCATCGAGCTCAGACCGACCTCGATCGAGAAGGAGGTGTTCCCCAAGATCGCAGCGGATAAGCAGCTCTTTGCAATGGTCCTGCCAGGGTTCTGGATGGACATCGGCCAGCCAAGGGACTACATCACAGGCCTGAGGCTGTACCTCAACTCCCTCCGCAGCAAGTCGCCATCGAGGCTGGCAGTAGGCGCCCACATCGTGGGCAACGTGCTGGTGCACGAGACTGCAAAGATCGGAGAAGGGTGCCTGATCGGCCCGGACGTGGCCATTGGGCCGGGGTGCGTGGTGGACTCCGGGGTGAGGCTGTCGAGGTGCACTGTGATGCGGGGTGCACGGGTGAAGAAGCACTCGTGCATCTCTGGCAGCATCATCGGCTGGCACTCGACGGTCGGGCAGTGGGCTCGGGTGGAGAACATGACCATCCTTGGCGAGGACGTGCACGTATCCGACGAAGTGTACAGCAATGGAGGTGTGGTTCTGCCACACAAGGAGATCAAGTCCAGCATCCTGAATCCTGAGATTGTCATGTAAGCCTGCTAAAAGTCTAGCATGGTGCATCTGTGTCTATGTTTGTTACATATGTTTTGGTCAAGTGACAGTAGATAGGAGTTGCCAAAGTGTTGAAGAGCGAGTGTTTGCTGAATCTCTATAATGTGCCAGTTTGTTCATTTTGTGCCTTCTGCAAGTGTAATAACATGGAATGTTCAATAAAAATAATAATAATAATAATAATGAGTATTTTCCCGTTTTTAAATTGATTTTCTCTCTTTGATTCTCTTCTATGGATTGCTGATTTAGGTAGGATAGAGATTCCTTGTATTAGCAGAACTGTTATTTATATCTCATTGGAATTAAACCAAACACCTGAATCATCAAGAAGGATCGAACAATCCAAGCTCAGAAACTCCATAAATGAATTTATTTACGTTTCTACAACTAGCTATCAACATTAGACCCGGAAATGAGCAGACTATGAGCAGACTATGGTTGCAATGTGAAACTTAGGAAGCCAGAAAACAAGTAGAATTATCGAATTTTAAACTTATGGAACCACAGACACGAAGCGAGCAGGAAGCGAGTTACAAAACGGCCACGCCCTGCATAGCATGGGTCAGGGCAGAATCGCATTTGCAAGGCTTGTTCATCAAATTCCAACCATTCATTCGGTGTTGTGCTAGGTTTTCAGGGATTGAAGAACATTCCCATCTTTCCTTTTGAAACTCAGTTACAGTGAGAGCATGCAAACTATACATTTTAGCCTTGGACGAGAATTTCTCTTCCCAAATTTATTGCAACACGTTTACATTTCAAGGGACGGTTTAAGACCAAAGCTAGTACGGTGATCAGAGAAGATAGCTACAGATTCGTGCAAATTGGTTGGAAAATGAGGTGGAAGATGCCCTACCATGTGAAGTGCAGCAGGCTGAGCAGCCTGAGAGCTAGAGTGCGTGGTGCGAAAACAGTTAGCCATAAGTGTTGTGCCCAGGTGTTACTGCTGTGTCCAAATCATCATAAATTACAAGAAAGGAAATTGGTTGCTTAATTTGTTCTGACAGCTACGTGAAGCAATGTTGAAAGTAATATGTTACGGAACCTATTATATTACTGTATTACCTATTATATTACTGTATTACGTTATGATACATAACACAAGCTCTACATTATCAAACAGTAGATAATAATAACTCAATGCATTATAATTGTGCATTTTTAAGGTTATTTTAAGGTATTTTTTTACATTATTTACTGTTATATTTTTTTATTAATTTTCATATTGTTACAAATTATTTGGTGATTGTTAGCTTATCGCTATAAAAAAAAATTTACTTCATTTCTTGTTGTTTACTTATTTGATTACTTGCAGATCTGATGACTTGTTAATTTCTGATTAGTTGTTGGAATTCGTTTCGGATTATTGAATTTTCTAAATTATTGTTGATTCTATTGAACTCTCAGTTGAACTGAAATGAGCATTAAAAAATATGAATTGAGTATTACAAAATATAAATTATAGCATTGGTGATGAACGAGATTGAAATAAATAAATTCAAAATTGTGTTTTCTTGTTTAGTAATGACTGAAATTATGATTGCAAAGTTAATGATAATTTATAGAGATAAAATATTAAAATTATTATGAAAATTACTAGAAATTTAAAATAGTTCCTATATATGATAGAATGGTTTTACATTCACTTTTTAGAATTTTTAAATTTATTTTTTAACTTATAATTATTATTATATAGAGTTCTATATTCTTATTAAATAAATTGAAAATTATGTAACATATATTCAATATGTGATGTAACATAATAGAGGTAAAATGTTACTTTACAGTTACTACTATTTTAAACACTGATGGGAAGTTAGACCAGATATTTAACAAGTACTAATAACATTTCAAAGAATTTCAAAATTGCTGAGATAATGATCCACCATAATGAACAGGATTTATTCAGATACTTCTTGTCAGAATATATCTTGGTTCAGTAAACAATTTCTATGGTTTTAATGAAGTTCAAAGAATTATGATGCAAACTTCTCCTGGGAAAGTCACGGTTGTAGTTTGAGATTTTAAAGAAAAGTGAAATTTTCAGAGAACAAGCACTGATAACATAATAAATTCCAATACCCTATTTCATGGAGCAAGGCCTTGGAAATGAAATGAAGATGACAAGGTTTATTGGCTCCAAAGCCCTTTTTCCAAAGATAAAAAAAGATCCCTTAGGAAACAACAAATCTCCATGAGAAAATTTATCAAGTAATCAACAAAAGAAGACATCTAATGACGCAAATGGGATACTCTTAAAAATCTGCTTGCTAACAGACAAAATGCTACTTGGATCAGAACAGATTGGGAGATTAAAAAATAAACCACCAGAAGGAATCCAAAGGCAATGCCATGAAAGAATGCAGCAAAATGGTACATTGCCAGCTACATCAGGGAATAAAAAGAGGAGAGAAACATGCTAATTGAGTAACTGTGCCGACAAACATGGGTGAAGTGCTATATCACTACATTATGCATGTTCACGCAAATTAAATTACTCAAGCATAATAGTTAAATCAGTCAGTCAAATAGAATATTTACAACAAAATTTATATATTATCAAATGGATCAGCAAACACAAGTCAGGTCAAAAGGAAAAGAGAATGACTGCTGCATCGGATCAATGAAGCAACCTACGACCACATCATTCTCACAAAAAGCCAGCACGCTTTGAAGAACTAAACTTTCTGTGAAGATAGTACTTAAGGCTGTGTTTGGTTTGAGAGAAAATGAAAGAAAGAAAGGGAAAGAGAAAATGAAAGAAACGAAGATGGAAATTGCATTTTTCTTGATTTTTAGGTACTAAGAAAATATTTTTTTCATTTTTAAACTTTCTCTCAAACCAAATAATAGAAAACATTTTCGTTCTTATTCTCTCTTTTGTTTTCTTTTTTTCTTTTTACCTTCATTTTCCCTCAAACCAAACAGAGCCTAAAGCTCAGGGATCCCCATTTAGATAATTCATGTGCCATTTGGTGTACACTGCCAAGATCTGCACCATGTTGCATTTGGCAAAGTTCCACAACATTATGAGACGAGATACAGAAAATCTCACATGGATGGTCGGACAGCCCTACAACCAGGTACAAGTTCTTTTTCACTTGTCTAGCAAGGTGATGTTCCTTTATCCTTTTTGTTGACTCGAATAGGTAAACTTATTTGAATGTTTGATATATTTCAGTTCTTAAGGTCTAATTGATTTGAACTTTAGATTGCCCATTGAAATCAGGTGGCTCCCTCAGAACCTCCTATTGACATCCTCTTGGTTTTTCTCTTCTCAGAATCAAACAAACCACTACAAAAAATTTGTTCAGAAAGCACAAATTTCAACTAGTGGTAGATTTTGTTGGAATCAGAGAAGGAGCATGCACAGAGTCGCAGACCCAGCCACTGAATCAAGGAGATGTTCCTGGATTATGGAGGTCACGAGACTCGAAACTATCTAGAGAACATGCACCCTTCAATCCTTCTGCTTCCAAAAGAATCAACATGGAAAACATATAAAGGTCATTTAACCAGTATGGCTCGAACTGTGGCTTCTACCAAAACAGGCTATAGCAGTTTTAAGCCCATGCATTGAAGCCTAAGGCCACCATGATAATTCAAAAATCCAGCAACAGAATTTGGATTGCAATGCCAATTGCCCAAACAATAAACTAAAGAGGATGCATTGTTCTTTACACAGCAGAGTAATAATGATACACAAAATAAAAATATACATCTGGAATCAAACAGAGGCCAGAAGCCAAAACATCACAACAGATGACATGGCAATCAATAGCCACGTAACAAAAGCCAGCACTATGGAGAGCTCGTACCTGCTGCATGCAAGCTGAGGAAATGTCCGGCAGAAGTCTACATCCCTTGCAAACAGAACTGTCACACCTGCAGAAGAGCATGCTGCAGCAAGTGATAGAGTCGCCGTTACCTGGAAATAGGTAAACTTTATTGTTTCAGTGCAACCAAAAAATGAGGAAGAAGAAGAAGAAGAAGAAGAAGAAGAGAGAATCAAATATTAAGTAGCATAGTCACTAAATAATGCAATAATGACTACAAACCTGAAACTAGAAACTCTATCTAAAGTAAACTCTTAAGACTGGGAACAAGAACACTTGATGCTTAAGCCAGAAGTAAACTGACTAGGATAAAAAGCTATATGATCTTCAAGAGTTTTGATAACTGGGTAACGCCAATTTTGATAACTGGGTAACGCCAACCACCTTCAAATGTATCAATGCATCAAAATCTGTTGCTCGTTGTGAGCCATTAGAACTTCGTACAATCCTTAAACTGGAAACACCATCTAAGATAAACTCTTCAAGACTGGGAACAAGAACACATGATGCTAAAGCCAGAACTGACTGGGAAAAAAGCCATAAGATCATCAAGAGTTTTGATACATTGGGTATCGCCATCCCCACCCCCCGTGCTCTCAACACACAAAAAATTAACAAATGAGGTATGTTCTTTGTTATTCAACGATGATTCCACAAATAGGTGGTTGGGAACCAATAGTAATGGATGTTTGCGATCATTATTCTAGAAGCTCACTTGGAAAGAAAATTTTTCTGCACCTGGTAAATGACAAGTACTGCTACAGTTGATACCTTTTTCCGACCCACTAACAACTCACCAAATGGAGAAGAGAGATGAACTAGTACAAGTGGCAAGATTCCTTCAATGCTAATGACAGTAGTAACTATAATTTACAACAGTAATGTGGATAAGTTAGGTTACTGTTCAAAGAATTGACTGCATATGCCATCATATCTTGACACATACTCATGTAATGTGTAAGAAGGAAATCTTCTCCAGTCAGATGAAATGAGACCATGAGAGAGTGCAGGTAGAACAACTCTGATTATTTTTCAATACTTCATAATACCTCTCCTTTTACTTTTTCTTATGAATGAAGTTCTTATACAAATGAAGGAAAATGGACAAAAAGGAGATACTTTTTTGTGCATAATGGCTAATGCCCTGCTTGTTGCATCTTTAAAATCAAAAGCCACTTGAACTAGTGTACATCAAGCATTGAAAACAAACACTTAGTCTGCAAAAGCAACTTGAACCAACGTAACAACTGCTTGAAAGAGTCATAATGGATGTTTCAGCAATAGAGTGTAGAATCTGCCGATTTTGCAAAGATCCTGACTTGTAGCTTGTCATGTTCATTCCTGGGCTGTAGTACATACCAAGATAGTATAGAAAGAAAAGCAACGGAACACGCAGAAAAATAACAGACGGCTTGCTTGATGCAGTAGCTTTGGTGCATGTGCTGATAATTTTGTTACATTCACTCTAAAAAGTCACAAAATGAGGGGAAAAATAGAAGCATACCAAGCCACCAGCACAAGAAAGAGAATATAAGATTTTTGTATTGGGGTGGGGTGGGGTTGGTTGGGGTGGGGGGGGGGGGTAGGTGCAAGTTATTGCTATTCATATGCAAAAGGCTTTTTGAAACAAAAATGTTGCAAACTAATATGTCAACAACAAACATTTAAGCCATCCAACCAGCTAAAAAGATTGGTGAAGCTGATGGCATTAACATTATTTGTGTATAACCTGTCAAGACACAGGGCCCGAAATTCACATAATTGACCAAGTGTCCTACAATCCCCGAGGAGATCAGGATTGTACAATTTGATTATTTAGCTTGAATTGTTCTGCAAAAATACATGAAACTTATAGCAAAATTTATCATCATCAGATATAATAATAATTTAGTTTCATCCAGACAAGTCAGGATGAAAGTGTACCTACAAAACCTTTGAGCCATTAATATACAAAAAGTCTACCTTAAAACAACATGATTTTTTTCCATATTATGAACCTAGGGAGTAGGGAGATCATAATCCTAAAGTTGGCATCTTTTCTTTTTCGAATAAATCCAACTACTGAGCAGATTTACAGAGAAAATATGATACAATTCCGACATGGACCAGAACCTTGTCCTTCATAAAGCCAGCCAAATAAACCCACTTTTCACAACGATTACCACTGGTCAACTGCAGCAAAATACTCGTTCTGTGGGGAAAAAATGACTGAGAAAAACTGTTTCATTAGTTTGGTCATGTTTATATGTCTTACAGAAGTCTGTTTTCAGTTATGCCACCATCTGAAAATTGCAAGCAACTGAGTTAGTTTTGAAAGAATAACTTTGCACTGCTACGTGTCTTGCAATCTCCTAGTTCATTGACCTTTTTCCTTGCCAGGTTCTAACTGGGACAAATACATGCCATAAGTATGCAAGACATGGTAAAGAATTTCCATAGATGTGGTTGGGAGCTTTTCTACTAACCTAGAGAAATGTATGTCTCAGGCAAGAACCTCAGAGCAAGAACCTTGGAGCACTGCCCATGAAGAAGCAAAAATACTTTAGTTTCCAACAGCTGAAACTCAGAATCTGCTGAGCTCAGGAGTCAGTATGAACTGGCCTTTTATTTCGTTCCATCTTTAACGTAAGCCACATGATGGAATTTGCTTATAGTATCTATGACAGATCCAGTGACCTAACATTAACTACTGGTAAGAAAAATACAAACTTGAGAAATTATTGGCAACAGTAAGCTGTTTTTCTCTTGCAGATGAAAGAATTGTTAAATATTATAAAACAACAAGAAGAAGAAGCTGCGTCCATCGCAGAATAAGACTGTTAAGTTCGACCAGCAAATATAACATGTAGATCAAATGAGCTGATCCTAGGAAGTTCCATCAGAAGCTTCTAAATCTAATTGACCTTCAATCAACAAAATGAGAGTTACACGACATGGAGAAACTTAACTCAGGATCCAGTGATTCAAGTGAATGCAAGTACCTTTAAAATTTAGCTACAGGAGAGAGAGTAAATGCAAGTAATAAACGAAAATGATATCAAAGACCAAATGTGCATGGTCTTATTTATAAGAAATTTAAAAAACTCATTATTTGAAGAAACAACACCCATAATTTAAAAGAGGATGGCGTGGATATTTCCACACAATTCATATCTAATTCAGTTATACAAGAATGTCCAAACAATAAGCAAATCATTAAAAAACAAAAAGAAGAAGAAGAAGAAAAAGTTGCGTCCATTGAAGAATAAGATAGTTAAGTTCAACCAGCAAATATAACATGTAGATCAAATAAGCTGATCCTAGTAAGTTCCATCAGAAACTTCTAAATCTAATTGACCTTCAATCAACAAAATGAGAGTTACACGACATGGAGAAACTTAACTCAGGATCCAGTGATTCAAGTGAATGCAAGTACCTTTAAAATTTAGCTACAGGAGAGAGAGTAAATGCAAGTAATAAACGAAAATGATATCAAAGACCAAATGTGCATGGTCTTATTTATAAGAAATTTAAAAAACTCATTATTTGAAGAAACAACACCCATAATTTAAAAGAGGATGGCGTGGATATTTCCACACAATTCATATCTAATTCAGTTATACAAGAATGTCCAAACAATAAGCAAATCATTAAAAAACAAAAAGAAGAAGAAGAAGAAAAAGTTGCGTCCATTGAAGAATAAGATAGGTAAGTTCAACCAGCAAATATAACATGTAGATCAAATAAGCTGATCCTAGTAAGTTCCATCAGAAACTTCTAAATCTAATTGACCTTCAATCAACAAAATGAGAGTTACACAACATGGAGAAACTTAACTCAGGATCCAGTGCTTCAAGTGAAAGCAAGTAAATTTAAAATTTAACCAGAGGAGAGAGAGTAAATGTAAGTAATAAACGAAAATGATATCAAAAACCAAATCTGCATGGTCTTATTTATAAGAAAATTAAAAAACTCATTATTCGAAGAAACAGGATCCATAATTTAAAAGAGGATGACCCGGATATTTACACACAATTCATATCTAATTCAGTTATAAAGGAATGGCCAAACAATAAGCAAATCGTTAATTTTCTTTTTCAAAAAAAAAAATTCATAAAACTCTATGCATAATATCAAAAGGGTAATAGCTGAAAGTTATTACCCAGTCTCCAACCACAAACAAGCTCACTAGAACAGGACTATGGAGATCTCTTTTTATTCTTAAAGCATAGACATCAAGACAGGCAAGACCCAGGCTCCATAATACTTGCAGTCCCATGGAAGCAATCAAGTAGCTGCATGTAGAAGAAACTATTAAAGCATGAAATACAAAAGCATATATTTTAAAAAGATAATTAAACTGAAGATGCTGAAGAAAGTAGACTAATAAATCAGAATAAGATCACTATCATGGTGAAGGTTGAAATTTCTATCTTGGTCTAATATGCTGCTCGAATTAGGCGTGTATTCAAGAAGTTCTATTAAAGCATCTGCCTGGATGCTAGTAGTAATGTATGCAATGCGGCTTCCACTGAATCCAGGTGATCAGAGGCTTCTTAACTACCTGATTCTCAGATATCACACTGAAGCATTAGATAAACTCATGGCGTGGCTTGTTATAGTTGAATTTGGAAGTTGACAAGCACATTAGTAGCCAACCAAATTCCACGCTGACAAATTCTCTCTTGGTTTCATCACAATGTGCAATTCCCTTCAAACTTATAGCATTCCTGATCTTGTTTTGACCTGGAGCTATAGAATATAAACTGACTGGAATATACAAGATGTCTTTTGCTTGTTGAAGGACGTATTCCAATTTCTGGTTGTGTGCATCCTAACTAAATATGCACATGTAACTTAAACTGTGTTAAAACTAGCTAAGAGCAAAACAAGAGCCCATCAGAACCTAATGGTTATTCAAAAGTTGGACCCAAAACAAAAACAGATTATATTACAACCATCTTGAACCATCAGAAATTTGAGGTGGTCCAAAACCTCCAAGCAATTTTAGTTTCTTTTTTATAAAGTATTGGACAAAACTGAAGGTCTTCAAAATATTCAGCCCCGTGCGATTATGCTCACTTAAGAATCACATGGAGTACAGTATAATTAAAAGAGTCAGGGTAATAGGATGTTTGCAATGTGCGAGAAGGTTGAAAAATAGCTTGCACGAAGCTATGGCCTATCCTTCAGAGAAAGAAATATGTAAGACATAAAATGCATAAACTTAACATTTTGTGTTTTGAATCCAGATAAGGTTTATTGAATTAAAAAAGGTTAACTCTGTGTATAACTCTACAATACATGAAGCAAATATGTCTTCTATCAGGGTTTGTTTCTCAGCTTGGATAAGGCAAACTTACAGCCTAACCCAGAAGCAAACCAGGCTATAATAGACTCAAATAGTCATATGGGATACGGATGACCAACGATATAAACTAACCTAACTTGCTCACTGAGACTTGATTCTCAAAGTGACCAGACTCAAGCAGCATACCTAATAGGAAGTATCAGATCTATGTTAGGGGCAACAGACATAGGTACATGGCACTCGTGATTCTCCGGCGATAGCTACGTTAAGTTCGAAATACATTTGATTTACACAATCGTCAATAATGGCTCCTCCCTTTTCATTTTCCTTCTCCAAATACATTTGATTTACACAAGTGTCAACAATGGCTCCTCCTTTTCCATTTTCCTTCTCCTTTCTTGGACAAGGGGGCACCAGGTAATCTTGACTAACAAATACCTACCACTTTAACATAAACTTTCAACATAAGCTTTGACAAAGCTAAAAGTAGGAATGACAAATGAGAATATGCCGCTTGGGCAGTTTAGAATCTATTTTGGATTTTACAGTGTTAGATGTGACCAAGCTAAAAGGAGAATAAGTTTATGCTATTAATAAACTTCCTCCAAATACAGTTTACACAATAGGGTATCCAAAGTTTTCTTCTAGCTTCTTCATTCTAAGGTCACTACCCAACGTATTTTTAGTTTTCCTCTTCTACATCGTGAATTGCTCTTAAACAGAAGCAACAATCCTGGTTGAGTACTTTCCTGTGGAAGAAGAATAAACAACCCTTAAAATCAAACAAAACCTTGACATTAGAACTTTTCTAAGGTATCAGAGCATT